>JARFOD010010438.1:0-11408 GCA_031763545.1 Mopalia muscosa
CCCCCCCTTCCCTCTTTTTGTCTGAATTAAATTTTGTTTTCTTTTTCTCCTAGACACAACATGGCGTCGAGATTTCAACTTATACTGTGTTTTTGCGTCGGTCTCCTGTTTACGTTTCAACGTGTTCAAGGTAAGACGGATTTGTTTGGAAAGCTTGTCAGAAATCTTAATTTAGGACAATACCCATAAGACACCCCGGTTTCCCGGACGGGTTTCAACCTGCAACATTTTCTCAACTAGAATTTGTTCAAATTAAGAAAGTCACTCTAAGTTGAATGCCTATCTCCTAAATTGGTATTTTAATCTGCCATAAGCAACATATATTGGATTTTGAGCAACCGGTCCCAGGTTCTCCTTTCACAAAGTGATTTTAGCTTATGTTGAGCCTAACTGTCCTTTCAACACTTTGTCTTGAGAACTGCTAGTCGTGGTATTTACGTTTTGCGTGCACTAAGATCGCTTTGAGAAACGGGCCTCAGAGCCCCACACAGAGGGATCTGCCGAGAGAGCCTATGATATAGATTGCTGTAGATATATTACTTTCATCGTCAAGAAATAATTAAATCAATTCCGGTGGTCGTCCAGGATGAATTGCCACCTCCTTATGAATTGAGGGATTCCAAAATATTTTTTTAATAACCCAGCTGCGGACGATAGATTACAACTATCTTTCCGGTTAATCAGTTACATTGAACACGGCTGTTAAATTTCATGATATCATGCCAAGATTTGTTAATTCACGATCTCATTCTTGTTGGATTAAGACGAACATCATTTATTTAGACTGTGTTTCACTCAACCGGAATTCTCGAATGTTCGTACACACGATGATAACGGACACCAACCACTCGTCGCCATCATGACTTGCATTTTTTTCGTCAAATCAACTGGTAACAAAATCAGCATTGTGTAGATATTTCGCAGATTCTATCCGTTTTGAGATCAGAACTCCTTAACTTAATTTACTTATTATTAAGCCAGATGAAATGCGCTATGTTTATTTGTATTTTTGGTGTTTGTACAAACGCCGATAATGGGCTTCCAGCGAACAAAACGGACTACTTTAGTGCATATGCATACACTCTGCATTACAACCATTGATGGATCGAGACGCTGTAACCATAATCTGCAGCTAGGCACCATGGCGAATAAAATAAGCACTGCTCGAGCCAATCAATCCAACCAATCATTTAATCGCTTACAACTTTGGTTACAATATATGGCAGCATTTTTTCACTAGTCCAGTCTTATACATCTACGCTATTTGATTGAGTTCTCACAATTTGACAGACAGCCAAACAGTTGCGTGGATGTAGCCTAAGGTTTTATCGTCTCCAAGGTCAGGCAAGATGCTTGTCTACGTGAAATTTTGCTTTTGCCGATGCTTTTGAACTCCACAGGCATCTTGCTGGTCGGCCAACATCTTTCTGCTTCAATTTGATTTCACCGCGAAGTTAAATTGAATTTAATTGGTATATTATTTTTTTGTGTTTTTGTCATGATCTTAAGTATGGAAACCAAAAGTAGGTATCGTCGAGATACGATTGGCGGTAACGTCATAACTGCACCGGGAAGATGAAGATACGAGCCACAGTAATGTGTAAACGTGTGTCTTAAACTGACTCAATAAAGTCATAGGAATTACATTTCTTCCAAATTGTGTTTGCATTTTAATTGGTGTGCTACTGGCAGGAAGCAGCTCTAAGCGACTGGCTTCTTTTGCGACTATGGTTTTGGTGAAACGCACTTATAATTGTTTTCGCGCTCTTGAAATGCGTTCCAAATTGTGTCTGACAGAAAGCATTTTTAAGCGTCTGACTACTTTTGTGAGTTTTTGTAAAACTCAACTATCTTGATTTAAAATGTTATTAAATTCATATATCATATTTCCCTTTGACTTTCAGGTCAGTGTTCATTCATGGAAACGAAAGCTGAGACCGTTGTGGCTTGCTTCGACGATAGCACCTGCGAGCCATCTGTGGTGCCGGGACGCTTTCTCTCCTTTGAGCGATTAATCCCCAACACGTGCGAGATTTCAACCGCAAGGGATGGTTTGCTTATGACCACGGGTTTAACAGGGCGGTTTTGCTTTGGCGTTGCTTCTTCATGTGTTAGTCGTCGACCATCCCTCTGTAAGTTAAATACGTCATTGGGTTTATGATGTGTAGATCAGAAATTATTTACGTAAAAATTAACTTTTTAAAGAAATTTTCCTCATAACAAAACATTACTTTTTAATAATTAATAAACACTGAGAATATTCGATTATCAACTTCATGCATCAGGAAAGGAAAGACAGATTGAAAATAAATTGGAGAGAAATTAGAAAACAAAGCTATTTGGGAGGGCAACTTTCGCGCTCTCGTTGCTAGGCAAATATTATTTAACAGGCACTGATTTGCAAAATAGATTCATCAACCAATCAAATGTTACTTAACAAAAGGCGCCATAACAAATGATAAATATCAATATGTATGACCTAATTGAATTATTTTTGCAGCAATAAACAATTTTAATTTTTATATCTTTGTTTTTATCCAGTGTTACCGTCACAGGTGCCAGCACAAAGAACTGTAGATAACCGTAGGCCTGTATTCCCGAGCAATCCGGTATTTCCTCGCACCGACGCCTCTTTATTTCCTCAAAACTCTCAATTTCCCGTAAACCTCTTTTTCCCCAATAACCCCGTATTTCCCAATAACCCCGTATTTCCCAATAACCTCGTATTTCCCCCTAATAATGTATTTCAAGGTAACCCCATGTTTCCCATTAGAACTTCATTTTTCCGTGGAACTACAACTCCCGACAACCCGGCATCAATAGGCAGCATGGAAACCACAGGCCAAAACCAAAACAATGGAAACCGGGATCAGGGAGAATTCGGGCAATGATGAGGCGAAAATATCACCAGGTCATCAATGACGACGCCATCTTGCATTCGCGATCACCTGGAAATGGAAATGGCCAGTAGTCAGAAAGGGAGATAAATGTGTTACTCGTGTAACTGTCAGCGCCACCTATGTCACTGACTAACAATATCATTCAATTGAATATTATTCATGAAAGGCTTCTCAAAATAGTCGTACTCTGGCATATCTTATACACTGTGTCTAACAATATCCTTCAATTGCATATTGATGAAAGGCTTCTCAAAATAGTCGTACTGTGGCATATCTTATACACTGTGTCTAACAATATAGTTCAATTGAATATTCACGAAAGGCTTCTCAAAATAGTCGTTCTCTGGCATATCTTATACACTGTGTCTAACAATATCCTTCAATTGCATATCCAAGAAAGGCTACTCAAAATAGTCGTACTCTGACATCCCTTATACACTGTGTCCAACAATATCAATTAATTGAATATTCATGAAAGGCTTCTCAAAATATTCGTGCTCTTGCGTCTCTTCCACACTGTCTGACATAAAGCATTTCTAAAGCAAACCATAACTGCCACGACGTCAAATGGTTAGACAGTGAGATAGATGGTAAAGCCAGTTGAACGATTAACACACATGTCTTCCGTTTTACAGGGTTTTCAGAGTGACGTCCCTTTACGAAATAACTTTATCAATTTGCGGCAAAAGATGGCCGATCAACGATTTCTAACATCGGCGGTAAAGGGAATATTGCAAAGTAAAAGGTAAACGTTAATAAAACTATATGGAATTTTTTTACCAATAGCCAAAAATATTTTTTCTTACAATAATAAAAATTTTGAATCTATAGTGTCCTGAAAACCAATTATCCGCAATGTTAAAGTATAAACAGATTGTCCTACAGTGCCATACAGTGGTAACAACGGTTTGAAAAGGGACGTCACTCTGTTGTTGTACGTCATAACTCAAAACCTCCGTTTGCCATCGACTTAAAGATGACAGGTTATGCCCTCTTTTGCATTTTTCTCAAAACGATTGAATTGAGACTTTATATAACGTGTAAGCTTTATATCAAACTTACAACTTATTAATCCAACAAAAACAATATATATGAATATATTACCTCTAAACATCATGTGTCTAATATCATTTATATGTTTGCTACATACTTATTAAATATTGTCTATATCATGTTCATGATTATTACCTTCTACTAGAGACGATGTAAGTAACAAATATTAGCTAGAGACATAGATTTTTTTCAAAGCTTGTTTATCCATAATATGATACGATTAATCGAGTTCAATTAATCGGTTTCCTTGTGTAAGAATGATTAATGTTTAGAAATATATCAATCCCGAATTATACTCATTATACTCATTAAAGCCAGTAGAGTTCCTTAGCAAACCATTTTTTCTTCGTTTTTGTTGTTGTTGTTGAGAAGATGGATAAATTCACAGCCTAAATTGGGCATATCTTGGTTAGGAAAAGTGCCATGAAGTGAATAAGTGGCCCATTAATGTTTAGGTCTTGGCCAAAGGGTATTTAGCGGGCACGGCTGTGGTGTGGATTCATTCCAAAAGTAATGTTTCAATCGTTTATATCTTTGTATGACTACGGATTATCGCCACACTCAAGGATAGTTCACTCATATAACGGCGAGCCAGCTCAAAGGGTGAGGGGAAATCACCATCAAAACGATTGGCAACAAGCATGACAAGACAGGACGAAAACAACTCAATGTCGTGACGAAATACAGAGATCTCTCACACAGATCGGCTAGATTGTGTCACTTAGTTCAGAGTAGTGATTGGCAACAGATGGGCTCCGACAATCGCAAGGCTTGGTTTCCGCAGCTGCCTTTTTTTTATACCTCTCTGTGTAAAGCCGGCTAGGTATAACTAGACTAGTTGCTGTCATATAGCTGCGATACCTTTGGATACTCCAATTAAATAGACAAACCATATATGTTAGATGGCATAAGACCACCATTAATTTGCCATAAGCCGTAATGTTAACGTTTGGCATATACTTTAATATGTCCTTTTGGAGTTCTGAGTTCAAATCTTGACAGACCATGACCGGCGAAATCTTGAGTTACAAGAGCCTGGACGGTTATAGGTGTGGTCAAGTCGGCTCGGAATGTAAACAACAGCCCAATTACCCCTCCATCAAATGGTGATAAATACACCAAATGTGACCTATTTAGGCTATAATATTACACTGACCAGAAACCTCCACTTAATTACTTCACATCAATACCAAATACTCCACAAAAAAACAAATTCACAGGGCCAGAATAAATAAAACAAGACTACGCATCATTTTTTCTAAGAACTATATTCGAACCTCACAATAATAGTAGTCTTACGCCATATACTCAATGTCATGGAGATAAGACGGCGACGGTTTTAATCAATTGTTTCATTGTTACGTGGATATGGGTTTCATTTTTGCACCTGCGACACATGTCGTTGAACTCACGTGGCGTGAGTAAACACACGCGCATATCGGAAGATCGTTCTTTGGATTTATTGGATAACAAGGCCCCTTTCCAGAAACACACTATACTGACTCAATTGGCGTGGTGATAATTGATTCCAATAAATAATGATAACCGACATGTATCGAATAAAAAGTTGTCATGTTCGATTTCACACCCTTATAAACATCAGCCCGCAGAAACAAATGATTGTGCAACGTTTGGAACGTCACCATTTTGTCTTTAATTTGCTTCTAATTGAAAGGTAGTCAGTGTATGGACACTACATGTGTTTTACATTTTATAGCTTCCTGAGCATTACAATATTCAAGCAAAACAGAATGGATTATTTTTGTTTTCGTTTATTTTTGTTTCAAATAATTTCATTCCTTTATAGCCTCATTGTCTCGTTGTTGTCTGGCTGTATAACTAAGCATATGGCCAGGTATACATTTTTTGTGCGTGTCTAGGTGGCCGGTATTTATTGCTGGCGATTCGGTGCCTAAGTATGAAAGTCGAGGGTTCGATTCCGGGACGGGTTTCAATCTACAACATTTTCTGAACTAGAAGCTATTCAATATCAGATTGTTTTGTCCCAAAATAACGAAAATACTGGAATGACCAGGTTTTCTTATACACACATAGCCCACGATAATTTTGTGTGGCAATGCATGTGTTTGGTATCTATGAGTTCCAGGGATATACATTGTTTAAAAAACTAAACGGTCTATTTTGTTGTGTTTTTTTTGTTGTTGTTGATGTGTTTTAAATTATTTTTTTCTATATAACGTCGGATTACCAAGTAAATGACCTAACGGACTTACACGAACATAGCTCATTGAAAACGAAGCTCTTTGTCCAGCTCGTTCACTGTCGAAAGTCTCGCGAGAATTAGATTGTTGTAATATGGCATGCACTTAGTCTCTGTCAGGTAATGCCATCTTTGACCGTTATTAGTGAAAAGTTAGGCACTACGGCATGGTATCATCCCGGAGTGTTTCAGATTCCGTCAGCTAAAAGCTGTAGACGTGAATACGTTGGGCCTATATCTTATAGACTCGTATTATAATGTAGGCAATAGATAACAATGCTGCTGTCGTGGATCACACTGGTGGCAGCCACTTTAGGAGCAATCTCAGTGACTGACGAATACAATAACTTCTTGCAATCCATATCATTACCTATAACTAACCCTAAGCCTAGCTCTAAACTAACAATGAACTAAACCCTAAGTAACTCTGTACCTTTGAAGGTTACAAGGTGACAGGCCTAAACAAGGTGACAGGCCTGTTCTAAAATGTAAGCCTGAGAAGATATTTTGCCTTGAATATGGCTATACAAACGACGATTTTGCGATTCATTTGGCAGGAGAAAGAATGACTGGATTATCAACTGTTTCAAAATCCCAATAAATGTTGTTCGCCAAAGCAAGAATCACAATAATTTTGCTTGGCGTTCTTGCATGTATGGAGTGGAATTGGTGTATAGTAGTCGCAACGGATCAGCTTTATTGTGGTTGAAACCGACCAGAAAAAAACATGGTCTCCTGCGACCAGACAAAACCTGGTACAGTCCTGACCGACCGACAGTCACCCAAATCAACCGAAGAAAAGCTTGTCAACTTTCCTACCAATTTTTTCTGGTGGGTCATTTCGACCAGCTTCTTCTAACAGTGTAGTATGTTTATGAATTCCAGTTGCTATTTTCTGATTATTAATTTCGCTAATAAACAGCTTAGGAAATATACTCGTATAATCAGCGGTCGAAATGCATCCGTTCCTCAGCCATGCCCAACCGCTAGTTAAAACGGCACCGAATACCGTGTATTGCCAGCAGAGGGCTTCCGTTGACAGTTGATATCGTTAGCCAATGAAACTTGATCTTCGTACGAACATGTCCGATTGCTCGCTTGGCAACGATGGCGCAGTGTTGCAATTGTCAACTTCATGTATAGCCCACCACATATCATATGTTATTGGTATATACTGAAGACAATATCAGTGGGAAGATGCCTGCCAGTCCTGAATGGCGGAAATAAATATGGGAATATTTCAAATATATGCATTCTTGTTGAGCTAGTTTTGCTCACTTGACTAGATAAACCAATATAATATTCGCGGTGCTCACGGATTTGGTGCCTCTTTTTTTTCAACCATTGGTTCTCGCTGGCTGATTTACAGGTAGGCCTATAGGTCGACCACTGGTTATACGAGTGTTCTTTGGTTAGCTTTAACATCCGCTATAACCTGTGTGAACTTGAACATCTGAAGGTGTATTGAATGCAGCAGGTATCGATCGAGATGAATATTGCAAGACTTTCGTTGACATGGCGTAGTAGTGTAATATACTACGCCTTTTTTTTACATCCAAGACTTCATTCATTCTCCGTTGAGAGAAGCCTTTGGCTGAAATTTTTTTTTCTCTAAGTTATTAGCAGTGAATCCGGGCGTTCCATAAAAATACAAACCTGCGATCAGCGGCTATCGCTATATAAACACCCATTCATTATAGACACTGGAATGGAAAGGAAATTTATATCGATGGCGCATGCAGTTCTAAGTCATAAGAACTATGCGTGCCATTACTCTGCATTATTTATGTCAGTTGATCTGTTTATGCTAAATAAGTATTTACTTAGCGTTTTATGCTATTATACGCGTGTTTATATTACACACAGCTACTGCTTTAAACACTTTGTTGCAGCTTTTACATTATAGCTGCTGATGTAAGTCTATGGTTTTTATGAGGATGCCTATGCCAGGGTCACTGCGAGCAGGATAAATTAGGTCATGTTATTCGGGACTACAGTTGTTTATGTCGTGTATATTAAAGCACATCCGTTTTATAAGCTGTCGGAAAAACAACTTTGATGCGAACCTATCTAAGTATGTATGAATGTTTAGACTGGATACTGTCACTAGGGGATTTTAATTGGATGTTTAAAAGTAATCACGGTACTCGCAATCATTTAGAAATATCAGCCAATAGTTAGTGAGAGTAAAATAAATGTAGCACAGACCATGTGGAATTACCATTCGGTAAGGCTCGCCTATCTATGGCACCGTTCGCATTTTTTTTTACAATGTTCGCATATTTTTGTTGACGCTTGCCTATCTATGGTTGCGCACGCTTATAGCTTTAGTTACGCTCGCCTTTAGATTTGATTACGTACATATATCTTTGATAACGCTCGCCTATAGGTGCTATTACGCTCGCCTGACTTTGATAACGCTCGCCTATAGCATTGGTAACCCCCACCTATCAATTACGCTCGCCTATATCTATATTGGATAACGCTTGCCTTTCTTTGACAACGCTCGCCTATAGCGTTGGTAACGCTCACCAATCATTAATTTTTCTCGCTTATATCTTTGCTTGATAACGCCTGCCTTTTTTGACAACGCTCGCCTATATCTTTGGCTACGCTCGCATATCTTTGATAACGCCCGCACATGGATTTTGTTTAGCTTGCCTGCCTTTGATAACGTTTGCCTATATCTTTGGTTACGCTTGCATATAGAAGAAATTAAGCTTGCATATATCACTGGTAACGCTCGTATATGGATTTAATTTAGCTTGTCCGGCTTTGATAACGCTCGCATATACCATTGGTAACGCTCGCTTATAGCTTTGGTTACGCTCGCATATCTTTGATAACGCACGCCTAACTATTTTGGTACGCTTATCTGATAACGTTCGTTTATAGCTTTGCATACGCTCGCCTATCTTTGATAACGCTTAAATTGTGTGTAGCAGTGGTAACGCTTTTGATAACGCTCGCCTCTAGCTTTAGCTACGCTCGCATATGTTTGATAACGCTAGCTTAACGCTTTGGTTACGCTCGCCTTTCTTTGACAACGCTCGTCTTCTATCTTTGTTAGCCGTCGCCTTTATTTTTGGTAACGCTCGCATGTCTATGGCCCCGCAGGGGTGGTTCAGCCGGTAGCGTGTCCCATTTCTGACCATACTTTTATTGTCGGCCTACTGTTCACAGTTTCGAGTCTTTAGTGGCTAGCGAGAGAGCTTACTGAGCCTACTTCGATGCACCGTCACAGGATAGAGTCCGTCTGTCGACAATCAGTTAAATGAATGAGTCACATCTCGCGAAGATGTCACGGGATGGCTTTTACTAGGTTTTACTCCCGGTTTTTCCACCGCAATAAGGCAAGGAATGAAAGCAAAAAAAAAACAACAAAATTTACAACTCGACTGTGGGTATTCAAGGCTTTCTCTTTTCAAATCCGATTCAATTTTGTCAAAGTTACCATCTGTTTTGTTGCTTTCGTTACAGAAATTTGTGATCGCTCAGCTCCGAGCTGCCGTTTCTCGAAGGCCATTACTGAATAAATGTGATACGCGTCTCGTTGAATTGTAAAAAGCAGTGATGACCTTTTGCTGTACGCTTACTTCTGTAATAAGGCCTACCTCTGAATCAGAAGGGCCTGTTACTTTATTTTCAAACACTGTTTATTTCTAGAATATTTACCGGCGTATTCACTATACACATACTATGCACTCCAGTGGAAGTTAAATTCTGTTAAGCAGAGGGCTATGCGGATTTTAAGACAGACTGCCACTACCTGCGCGATGAGGATCACAGGACATGTAGACGTTGTCAGGTATCGGTATCTTGCCCTTATACATATATATCTCACCTTGGCATTCTAAACATTATTCGCTGACCTTCCTGCGGAGATTCCAACTCTAAGGTATCACCGAGCCATCTTGTCGGATTTCCGATATTTCGGAAATCAGCTTTCAGCACGCGGTGATACTTAATCGCATCACACCGCGGATGGACTTTGTAAACAACAACAACACGTGTTTCACTTTATCTGTTATTATTAAATGCAACATTTTGAGCTAAAAACGTCTATACTTTGGTTTCGGTTCTGTTGCATTTACTTGTTGAATGCATAAACTCGCCTGTACAGATCAATACAATTCATAACGTTTTTTTTTATAGAGTCTTGACTTAACCAAAATTTAAAGACGTTAGCCATTGAAATTCAAAAAAACTGATTGGTCTCATGCTGGCACACCATCGTATAAGTGAAATAACCCGAAGTGTAATTAATGTCAAGTTCAAATTTCACCAAATAAGACCGGACAAAGTGGTATGTTTATTTCCTGGTATAGAGATTGTGAGTGATTCGGTCATTGATGTTTTACACAGCCAGCACAGGGTTGGTTCCAAGGGTATGATACAGCATTTGGTTACTTGTTTTGACACATTTTTTGAGCCTGAATAAGAGCGAGTGGCTGAGCTAGGTGTCCGGCTGGCATTTAATGCTGGCGGTTCGGTGCCTGACTGAGGGTCGACACGTTCGATTCCCGTGTTTGTTTCAACCTGCAAAACTTTCTAAACTATAGAATCTGTTTAAACTAAAAAAAGTGTTATCCCCAAATATGGAAAATCTTGCCGAATAAACTCTCTATTACCGCTTCGAACTGTCCCTACATGATGTGAGAATTTAACAGCCGTCTTCGTAATGTTGTTGATGCATTTCTGGGGGATCGTTGTGATTTATGACTCTAGCAGTCGCTGCTGCTTAAATATTCGTTAATTTTCAGCACCAGAATCATTGCAAAACATCAGTTTACATAGTGTCTTTCTTCTACTCTGTCCGCACCGCGTAACCGTCATGTATATAATTAATTAACCCATCAACACTTTTTAAAACCGCTGACCATGGACACTCAATGTCGATGATAGTATATAATACTTACATGATTTTTTCTCTGCTTGGCTTCAACCTGGAAGTCAGGAACTATGTTTTATCTAATTTTTATTTTATTGGATTTATCGGGGTTTTGATTCGGCAAATCATTGAGTATTTCATTTCCACACTTGATTTTGATTTAAATTATGGCGAATCTATGGTGTAAAATTCTTTGAGTAAAAATCCCTAAAAACAGGGGATAATCAGCGAAAGATGGCTCGGTGATCCCTTAGAGCTGGAATCTCCTCATGAAATCTCGAGGTAGATCCTTGAATAACGGTTAGAATTGCTCACCTTTGTACAGACATTACACGAAGTTAGG
>JARFOD010010449.1:0-25095 GCA_031763545.1 Mopalia muscosa
ATGATGTTAGTTGAACGGAAAGAATATGATTTTTAAACTGACGTTTTCCTGTACAGTCGACCCAACAAAATTATAACTGCATTGTATGCTGGACAAAAGTATATTTAGGTTGTATTTGACCAAAAAGAGGAAAAGTCAATATTATGAACTGTGCCGCTGGCAATCTATAAGGTTTAAACAAGATACAGTATAAAATGAACAGGGTCAGTTAGTGAAAACTTGACCACTTTTATCGTGGCCTATCCGTCATGTATTAAAGATATACATGACTGTTTAATCCTGCGTTAGGGTTAATACTAAACCTAACCATAAACCTAACCCTAAGTTCAGTATAAAATGTACAGGACCAGTTTTATCGTCGTTGCTTGTTGCGGAATTAGACAGAAGTTGCACATTTTGCCGGTAAATATTTCTGGAGTCTCTGCGAGTATCGTAGTCATATAGAAGACAGATCCCGGACGTGGCTTAGTGTAGCCTACTATTGAATTAAACGTACACATCATGTTCATAGGTACAGCAGTTTGTTTCTTTTTAAAAACAAACATTGTAGGGACATATAAATCATCTAAAACATACATCAACTTACAATAAAGCAAATCTTGCTCTCTTTATTTTAGATGCGTGCAATTATTAAGTTGTTGGATAAAATAGCAACAGCAGAGAGGAATGCTTTCCGCTGGATGAAACGCTTCCAAGAATTGAAAAGAAAACGCCACATCATTCATAAGCATGACAGGCTGTCACCTTGAGAAACTCAACACAATACAAAAACAGGCACGTAGATTTGAAACGTGTCTGTCCATTAATATTTAACAGAGCTCTTTTTACAATTAGAGGCATCCCACTTATATACAGCTCAAGGCTCTACTTCCGCATTTAAACAACACACATGTAGAAATAAATATGTTTGTGGTGAGAAACATAGTCTGTTGATATAAATGGTCTGTTTCAAATGTCAGTTTATTCCAAGTTTACCGCGTGGGAAGAGTGGATATCTGATAACACGTTACCATCCAAAGCCAGAAGATAAGCCTATTGGGTTTGTTAACACCTCTGCCGTTTTGATATGTAGAGCAATTACGAGAAATGTTTAAAATATACACAAATCCTTTACATATATAGTAATCCATATTATCAGGTTATGTTCATGCTTCACTTTAACACACATCACATAGGTGACATTTTTGTGGCCAACAATTACAATAATGACCTAATGTATCTGACCCCTTATGCGTCGAAAACTAAAACAAGGGGATACTTATTCTGGAAAAGCCATTTCCATTGTTAGCATATCAGTTAGATAGACACTGCTAGTTTTCAAAAGACTGCTTAAAATTGAACATTTGCACTGATGTTAACGTTTGACCTTGTAACTCCCTCCCAAATTTTCGTTGGACAAATCCGCTGATTGTCGAAATAAGTTGTAACTGCGTCCACTGTTGACATGTTGAGACAGATCATGCTGGTTGACTTTACAACTACATACCCAAAAAGCTTACTGATTGTGTAAGCCTACTCGAACACAGGCATGGACACAAAACACTCCCAACTGGCTTATTGTTTTACGACATTGGAACTTCTGCAGGGGTCATAGTCTTTTCCACAATGAGCTAGTTATATGATTTATTCACCATACATAATAATTTAGAACATTTGTTAGTCAATAAAACAGCTATATGTTTAGCCTAGATTTGCAAGGAATACCCAAAGCACAATGGCATACATGATTTCAATGAAAAAATACAAGAGTGTTAGTAAACTCATACGTTCACAGGGGTTGCCCAAAGACCTTTATTAATGTACTTTTAGAACATTGTGACCACAGACATCTCGAAAATATGCAAAACTTAAAATGACACAAATTCAGTTGACAGTTAATGTGCCTATCAAGTCTGATAAGATTAGTTTCTGTTTATGACTAAGCTCAACGTTGCTTCCATAAAAAACAAGAACAGATAAACGGTGAATGAATAAATAACAAACGACACAACTACAACCTATGTTGAAAGTGTTTACAACGTTTCATAAAGAAAATCTTAATCTTTCAAGCTAAACTCCGGATAGGGATTGGGGACGACCGGTCACACAGACGAATGAAAAATAAAAACGATTGCTAATTCATAATAGCAAAAGACACAACTCGGGCTGATTATCAGCGGGCATATAAAAATGAAAATAGGAACATTTTGTTATATTCCATCGATTTGGATCCTTATCCACGCGTATATGTATCGATTTTAAAAGTTTGAATAAAAATATCTTTAGTATAGGTCAACGACATCAACATCGATATTATACAGATACGAAGATAGACGATTTATTTCTGCTTCAAAGCTGAATATGGCAAAGGTACATACACTGGAAAACTACCCGCCATTTCCGAGAAAGACTCATACGTTAATAATATACATGTATGTAACACACATATACAGAGATTCAGTTTGGAATTATTGTCTCTCCTAAGGTCACCAATTAGCTTCGGAACTCAAAGATTTTTCGACTGGAGCTAGATATATGTTTTAATGGAAAATAAAATTATCTTTGCATATAGCTAAACATCATTAAAACCCCATCGGTATGTATAAATGTACAGCTGTGTTTATGATTGTTGATTGATTGATTGGTGTTTTACGCCGTGCTTAAGGGTGTTTATATGACGGCGGTGTATTCAAACAATTATTGACACTAAGATGTTAAGTGTTTCGATGTTGTTTTATTAAACTTCCTGGTGCTGTCACTGTATGTTTATACGCATGGGTATTAATTAACCGCAGATTCGCCCAATCGAATGTTTAAATAGCACAAGCCATCACAGACATTAACTGGTGCGGCGGGTGCTCATAGTTGCTTGGAAGTTTGAGCTTTTAAAATTTACAGTGAAACCTTTGCGTCTTTCTAAAGGTTGTTTGTTGTTATAAGGCAATAGGAAGGCTTTATATAAGCAACTAACAAATGTACGTCCCAATAATTACATTGAGCAAATTTTCCGTACCTTAATATCCGCGATGAAATGTCACGCATAACAGCAATAATGACGATATATAATTGAATTAGCTGCTGGCGTAAGAATAAATCACCTTGTCTGTTATTTAATTCTGTGACTATAATATCCTCCTTCCTTTTGGTTTAACCCAGATAGAAAGCAATTACGTGAGGCAATAAAAGAGAGAAGTGCAGATGAGCGGTGGTTATATAATTATTGTCGTATAGTTATTGCTATCTTACAAATAATGCCATTATTGCCAAAGGATGTGCTTCCACCTATTCTGATTAATTCTGCCCGGTAAGAAGAATTTATGGGTTATTGACATTGTTGCAACGTACCGGAAAAGATGTAGTTATTGTGCTTAAGGCTTTTGCATATAGTTTTTCATATCCTGCAAACACAGTAGTACGGTAGAGCATTTTTGTGGTACATTAGTGTATACTTAGTTTACTTTCTAAAATGTTTTGTCCCATCAGAGGCGAATTTTGCTTAAGTGGGTAAACACACACACACAAAATATCGTACAGATTCATGGACAATCCGTAGATTTAACTAAACATGCGTGAGGTATAAAAGGCAAATATGCATGTAGTGCATTCGTAGATCGAAACAAGTCTCTACCTATGTAAAGCACTTTCTACCAAGGATAAAGTTCTGATGAAAGCACCAAATAGTGTTAGTCACCTAGATACATGTAGATGAACATTGTTAGTACATGTGCATTTAAATAGTTGGAGGAAATTCAACATTTCAACATAATGGAGAAGCTTCACATCTAGGTGCTGCTAGTGTTTCATTATGTTGGAATTTACCCTGGTAATAAAAGTGAAATACCCTTCATGCCATTAAAGCAGCATAAAACCCAAATCAATTGATAATCAATTAAACTAATTAAATAACCAGAAAGGCAATCCCTTACACATGTCTGTTTAAATGGTATACAGATAATAAAACAATACCACCAGGATCTGTTTTTCAGAGATATATTCGATATTAACTATTATAAATGTAGCTGGTATCATAACAAGACAACACTGCTACATCATATTAGGTAAAACAGTGGAGGTTTAAACCTCAAAATGAAGACATTTTTTAATATAAACTTTTTGCGCATAATTGGCTTATTAATGAGCTTTTTTCAACAATGGGAGCATACCACAGGGCAATACAAACGTTCACCAGAAACTTTCGAATTAAGCGTGAAACCCATTTCAATTTTAATAGGCACGTTTTCATATAAACGTTAATGATGTAAGAACACGCGGGTTAGTCAAAGAAACCATACCTTCAAATGAATTCCAGACACCTTTAGATACCTCGTACAAAAAATACGTGATTTTTTTCCATGAGAAACCAATGTTCATTCCCACTATTCTAACTTTACCAGACACCCTTGTATGAAGACAGTAAAACAGCATTTATACAATTTGTTCAACGGCTCTTCATGTCAATAACAAGACCAATCTGTACTTTAGGTTGCTGTTGTGGAAAAATAGAGAAGAGTTCGGTGAATAGACCTTACTGGCAACAAACGGCTGCATGACTGGACTGACACAAGAGGCAACACACGTGCTGCTATAGATCCGCATGGTGGTCATTTTCGCTAGGCAACGTGTTTTCCCTTGTTAATCTTACAAACCGTTGAGAAGCAAACACTTCTTAAACAAAAGATACGTGAATTTACAACTCTGGAAAAAACAAAAACTCCAAGCAAGTAATGTTGTACTGGTAGACTCACTGAATACTACACATACAAAGCATGGCTTTCGGCCAGCGTCAAATTGACCGTAGCTGCAATTATTAAAGTAAATATTTTCGATAAAAAACAAATATTTTCGATTTTCATCCCAGGTTACTTGTTCTATTAACAATGATGCGGGTATATGATAGACTACTATCACATGTATTCGATTGAATAGAAGCCAGACTGTAGGGTTAAAAAGACTTAAATATGTAGGATATGTACATATGTTTACAGTACTGCTATAAAGTAAAATCAGAAGTGAGAACTGCTTGACGAAAAAACGAATGCGACATTTCGTAATTATAAATGAAGAAGTGTGTACAGACTATAGTAAAAAGAATGCCTAATACATGCTGAATTCTATCAATATTTAATCAGAATGGTGCACCCGAGACGTGGAGTAATGGGAAAAGATCAGCTGACTTAAAACAGCAAAGCCAACACAAAATATACCGAATGATGATGGACACACAAAGAACACACAATTTATTGTGTTAGATAGTTTCACCCGGATACTCTGATACTGTTAAACCTGTTTATATAGTCATCGGCATATTTATAATTGCATTTTTAAGTGAACTAATCTTGCCTTCCACAATAAAGTTTCAACAGTATCACCATCAACACGAAATTTTGACCAAACATTTCCCTTCATATTCCAGTTATCTTGACTTATATAAATTCATACGATGTTCTCTATCAGTAACCAAAGGGAGAGTATGTTGTGGGCTTTAAAGATTACATTTGTGAAGTATACAATGCTCAGTCAGGTTCACCGAACATATCCGGTTCCGATTCTGTATTTAAGTGTGCATTCTATAGATAACCGGCAGAATCTGGCATGGCAGCTTTGCGAAGGTTTTAGCCATGTACAAGCTTTTAGAGATTGTTTGCTTACGCAAGATCGCTTTATATCAGTTGGGGATTTTGTGGCAAAGAAGTCATTCTAGATTATTATGTAATCGTCGGAAGCGATCAGAAAATTTTGTTAGTCGAATCATGTAATGTATACGAAGCGAAAGTAATTCTACACTCAACAGTATTCGTCTATATACACATAGCACATAGACAGTAATAATTATCGTTATATGTTTAATTCTACTAACCCTTGAACAAGAATGACCTTATTACTTTTAATGCCTAATGATAATCGTCGTTACCGTAAAATTTCTGATTTCGAGTTAATAATTGATTTTCTTTTATTTGTTTGTTCCATAGCTTGAACCTTCTTATCTTTTTCTCCTACTGATTCAACATCTTATTACACTTCGAACAATATGATCATAGGATGTCCGCGGTAGATGCACTATAAAGATTTGAAAAAACTAAAAGTGTGTAAGACTATTGGCTGCTCGTTCCGTGTTTATCGTCTACATAGACTGTTTGTGTACCAAAGTCGTCTAATTCTCACGTTCTTAAGAATGGCATTGCTAAGGAGACGACACACAGAACAACATTACATTTTAATTCATTTATTTGATTTAGAAGGGATAGTTTTCTTACAAAATATTCAACTGTAAAATATTGCTAACCATTCCTTATCTGTGGCCAAAATGACACAGCACTACTATTTACATAATAAACCATCTGTACTTGATAACGTAGAACCTTCTTTTTTATGTAATAGCAAATACTAATTGAGTTGCGGACTCTTTACTACTCATATACCAAGCTCTCACATTGGTATGAGTTTGGCATACTAATCCGCAGCACAGCATAATTTCATAAAACATTTACAATCGAAAGGAAGCAACACGTTTATAATTTCTGATGTACATAATTTATATGGAGATACTAAATTATGTTTAACCATTATATCATAAAAAATGATATTACGAGCAAATAAATCACCACGCGCAACCCTCTATATTTCACATCTTACGTAGTGTTTAACTTTTTCATTTTTGTATAACGACACAGCGCTCATATAATCAAATGGATTCACCACAAGTTAACTATGAATATTTGGGCAAATGTCAATAATTGTATGAACCTTAGCAAATTATCATTAGCATTACAAAGACAGAATCGTCCAACTGGGTACACTAGAGAACCCCTTGAATCGTTTGAAAACCATCAACCCGCAATGTTGAAGCATAGGCAGCCTGCCCTCCCATGCCATAAAGTGGCTACGTCATTTCGCAAAGGGATGTTGTCGTAACTCAAACCTCCGTATGGCGTTTAGAAATCAATCCCTCCATCCTTTCATCAATCAATCAATCCATGACCATCTCATTTATATACAGTTGCATACAGTTTATACCATTGTTTATTTTTGCGACTATATTCTCAAATCTTTACATAGTTCCCAGTGGTGCTATATTTTTTTTATCTGATTACTGGTAAATATATAGCATAATTCATATACGATTACAATATAGATCCTGTAACAGTAAGCCTACTTATTTTGGTGTGTGGAATTGAGGTCGAGACTATTGCAGCTTTTGTAAATAAAGCTTGTCACATGTTTTACTAATGCAAACAAGTAGAAAGACTAAGCCATTCTCTGCAGTGAGGTGCAGCACTAGTAAGGCCTTCCTATATTGGATTTGGGTCTATTGGTGTAGGACTATTTTATGTTGGTTGTGAAGACATAATGTAAACACTTGGATGTTAAGCGTCCAATTAAACTGAGACAGATTCGTGACTTTTGACATTTATTACAGTTGTGTAGAACGCTCTCCATTTAACAACGGGAAGCTCTACACTACCAATGTTAACAGTAATTCAAATAGAAATCTCAAAACTGTCACCAACAGCTGTGTTAGTTCTGTGACTTCTACGGTAATACCAGCCCTTTGGTGTCCTACCAATTAACTTCGGTCTCAGGCGGAATAGGTCTGCATGTGTATAGTTCTACTCGAGGCTTCCTAATGTAATGTCAATCGATATATATATTGTGTAGGAAACGTATTTTGTGTTATATTTTTTGCATTGATTTTCTTTTCAAAGGTCAAGTGAAAGTGAATTGGTACTAGTAAGGACGGCGAAAGCTTGGAACGGAAATAAGGAACTAAAATCTAACTGGATACAATATAGTAAGGAATTGAGTCGGAGAAGGACCAAATTAAAAGTTAACTCGATTGTTTTAAGATTATTTATCAAAAAGAATTATTTGCATTTTGTCAAGTGCCTAATTAGGCAAGGAACAGTGTGAAGTGGACAATCCGTCGCCACATTAGTGAAATGCCCTTGAGTACGAAGTTAAACCTCAATCAGTCAAGCAAACAAAATTTTTCTGTGGGGGTTAGTAACTAATCAAACAACTTGTGATTAATGGATAGTTAATATCTGTGTAGCTGTTGAGGTAAAATTTACAGTGAGCCTTGGAGGCTGTTGAGGGAACAAGAACTGAAAATGCTCTAAGTATAGATCATTGTAGCTGCATTATGGATTGTCTGAGTCTTTATTATACCGCGTGTTTAAAGAGCTCGATTTTATTTTTTATTTGTTTACGCTGTTGGAGTACTAATACATGTAAGTCTAAACCTAGTATAACGTTGCTTTTTTTTATTGTCTTACCAAAGCTTAATGCCACTTGTATGACAGTGATTTATTTTGTCGTCGATCTGACGACCAACACAAACATTAACTGTATAGTGTTATGTGCTGTTAGGAAGTTTTCTGTAAAGTAGAATCACACGAATATAAGTCACGAATGGTAAAAATACAATGACCGCAAAAGGGTAAAATTACGGTGTAGGTTGGTGACATGATATTTCTTCCATTTGTCATATAATGGCTTACTTTAACAACAAGACACAGTTCTAATGACTTAGAACAAGCGCCAGTATTAATTTTCGACAAGACATTCTACAACAAGCCGACAGTATGATCTAATTGAAACCCCAAAATGTTGTAAACCAAGGTTCAAGGGAAAGCTCAAATAATGGTTCACTCAAGATGATGCAGTTGGCAGAGTAAAGTTTTACGTCAAATGCTTTTTATATAGTGATAGATATATTCATTGAAGACAGACCATGCTTTATTATCATTATAGAACAGATTTGTAGACAATTATGACCCGATGATGGTTAATAGTCATTCTGTCAAGACTTTATATTTCTGAATACATAATGACGTTACACGTTTTAGTTTCCTATAAATATCCCCTTTTGTCTCCTCAGATGAAGGGTTTTTTAATCAGATATGTTCTGGGGAATGTTTTGTTGATAATTGTGATTAGTATTATAAATAATAAACTAGTTAAATCCTAACGTTGAGAGAAGTAACATAAAACAACTATTTAAATATGACATTTCCCGAGTACTTGTCAACAAAACATTTAGGGCAAAGGAACATTTCTATCATATTACAGTGTTATCAAACATTCATGATGTTTGGAACACATATCATTAGGAAAGAGTTAAGGAGCCAACAGTTATTGTGTGGTTCTCTATAACATTGTAAGCATCGTGTAAAATTGTGTCCTCTCCTGAGTCATCATATTACCTTTAGTTAAATGAAAAGAATCTGCTTATCTAAGGAATACGTTTAAAAACCCGTAATACCTTTGACATTAAACATCAAAAAAGAAATAAATTGAATTTGAAAAGACATTCTTAAGTGTATACAAAATTGAACATGTCAACATAACCTATGTTTAATTTTAGATATAAAAATTGTGTGTTAAAACTGTGTTAATTATAGCTATTTGCAATCGTTCATAAAACAAATTATGATACACTCCGATCCGTTTAACGAACGTGATGAAAGTATCGCCATCAATGTGGTCCATTAAGTCCTTCATAGTGGTGTAGAACTGTCGGTTAAAGGTGGCAAAGTCCACACAGTCAACCGATTGTGTTTGATGTCGCATTCGCAGTCACAAATTGCACTGTGGTTGGGGTTTTAATTTAATTAAAAAGGTGGGTAACAGGTTGTATGTAGGCCATGGGTTAGCTGACCCCTTTTGGACCACAGGTATGTGAGTTTGTCGCACTAGTTGTCTGCGACATTCGTTGTAGAGGCAGTTTCGAGTGATCACCTCGAATTTCCCACATATTTATTAATGTTAAGTATAAAGTGGAGGACCATTTGTCAAATTACAATCAATGAATTAATAAACACTAATTAAGTTAACACCAAATATTTATCTCATCATGTGCTATAATTTATAGTAGGATGTACAAATTAACTTTAATTCTATAAACCCCAGGGAAAATCTTAGATAAAGAAAGTGTTAATGGAATTCTTGGGCAATCAAGTTAATTTTTTTTTTAAAATATAAAAAATATGAGCTGTTTTTTGGGGGCGCTTGCAGTGTTCTGGGGAGTTTTCTAACAATGGAATGAATAAAATGTCGACCTTACTTCAAATTTGTAACGGTTTGTACTAACTAGACCTGCTTCCATTAGTTACAGATAGCGTTGAATCAGTTTGAACAGATTATAGTTTGGAAAATGTGACATGTTGAAACCTACCCGGGGATCGAACCCACGACTCAAAAAGTTAGGCACCAAATCGTTGGCAGCAAATGTGCACAACTTAGACAACCCAAAATTAGAATCTGTTCAAAGTAATAAAGTGTAACTTATCCCAAAATAAAGCAAACATTGTTAATATTCACTTTCCTAAAGACAGAAAAAAATCATTCATAAGGTAAGTGCCCCACAGACATTCATCAGGGAGTGTAGTATATGTATAGTATATGTGTGAACCAATACATGACCGGTCATTTATCTCTCTTCAGTAAAAACAAGTTGTATATGTCATATACTGATGTCACAACCATAATTAATAAGAAAAGTAAAGTTTTAGTGGATATTAAGTTACGGGCTAATGCATTCCATAAAGCTTCATTTATGTTCACTACCTAGAAATATTGCACATATAACCATTTGCATTTTACATTACTTGGAACAGTCACTGGATAGTTAATTCCACAATGTAATTCACGTCTCAACCACCGCTGGCAAATATTAATAAACAAACCAACACAATATCTTTTCCACCAATTTAACAATGAATGTTACCATTAATAATCTATTGATTGAACTATGTCCGTGCTATTCCCGAAAGAATAGATGTACCCTCCCAGCGGCTAAATGAGTTAAGTATGTGTTAACATGGCCTCACCGTTTGATATTAATATATAATGGTATTTCCTACATGTATGGAACGGGAAACATTGGATTAGTTGATTTCTGCTGAATGTGTATAATATTCTGATGATACACCGTTTATACGGGCACTTAATCCGATTGGTCACGTTTGTCACAAAAAATTATTATAGGTGATGTTATGTCCCTTGCTTCAAATTGCCAACGGGTGCATTAATTGTATAAACTATACTGGAGAGAAATTATGTATAGGACCGGGATATGAGTAAACCGCTTCATTCCATTTATTAAACTATTGATAAGATGGTTACATATGATAACAGTAAACCTTCTATTCAGAAAAGGGACTTTTACATGATTGATTGATTGATTATTGTTTTACGCCACATTCAGCGGTATTTCAGCTACGCTATGGCGAGAACACATTGACAATTCTGTAGATTTATGGGGGTTTTATGTTGTTTTTTTGTGTGTTTTTTATTTTTTATTATTATTTTTTTTTAAATACACAAAGACAAACAGAACGAACTGAAAACGACACATACAAGTGTCAACATACCAAACGCTTAATTTTGGATCTTGTTTTATTTTGGATATTAAAAATCCAACTTATAGTTAAAACTGTCCATTTAAAATAAATTTATAAACAATGTTTCATAAAAATCAAAGTTCATGATACACACCGATCTGATTAAGAAACTTTATGGCAATATCACCAAGGATGTTGTCAAACAAGGCCTTCGTGGAAGTGACCGATAGAAGAGTTGCCTAATAGGTGCAAAGTTTACACAGTCAATCAATATGGGTTTGAACGTATACAGTCACAAATTTCACACTTTTGTTTGATTTTTATTTGATCAAAAATAATTTTTTGCATGAGGTGACTGTGGCCCAAACGACATCGCGCCAACACCACCTGGTCCCTTCTAGACATTTCATGGGAGTAAACATTTTCACCGATTTCAGGATGTATGCCATGAAGTTTATTTCCGACTCCCAGGTCCCTGCACCCTTCCAAAATTTAAAAATGTACTTAGAAATTTTGGGCTTAAGATCTCTATAATATAGTTCAGATTGAGAAATGGGCTTGTTAAGCGCTGCCTTTGCTTCCTGTCT
This sequence comes from Mopalia muscosa, assembly GCA_031763545.1. Lineage (NCBI taxonomy): Eukaryota > Metazoa > Mollusca > Polyplacophora > Chitonida > Mopaliidae > Mopalia > Mopalia muscosa. Next base: position 11,909 of record JARFOD010010449.1, read on the forward strand.
ACAACTGTTTTTCCATGAATACCCAAATGACTGGGTATCCAGCAGAAGAGAACTACTGTTCCTGTGGCCTGCACTATTGTATACTGACTAAGAATCTGGTGAATTGAAGGCTGCTTCACTTTAAAGCTATCAATAGCCATAAGGCAAGAGAGCGAATTATTACAGATAACGGCTTTCTGAAGATGGAGATTAGATCTAAAGCCAATGAAATAGCCTCGATTCAGCAGTAAAGATGGACGAAGCTGAAGGCAGACAGAGAGACAACAAGCTGCAACCAAACTGCTGCAGCTGCTACCTTTTCCTCAGTCTTTAATCCATCCGTGTATACAAACGAGTGGTTCCCATAATAATTTCTCATCTCACCAAATCTCGGCAGGAAATTAAGTGGACATATTTTTGACTTCTTTTGATCTCGAAGATCAAAGAGAAGCCTGGGTCTTGGAAACATCCAGACAAGGCGGTCATTAATCAGCCGCTCCATAGTCTTACAGACACAAAGAGCTATGGGGTGGTAACTATTTGGATCGGTAAGATCTTTACTCGGTTTAGGGAGCAGGATTAAAAGCGCTTCCCTCAAGGATTGAGAAAATATACCCGAAGTCCATTTGTTATTATATAGTTTCAAGAGCAGCTCAAGACTGAAGGTGGAAGATAATTAAGAAACTGCAGTCATTAGCCCTATGAAGAGCAGATTTTAGTTCTTCGAGGTTGAATGGGGTATTATAATCCTCACGGTTTTTAGAAGCAAAATTTGACTTGCTCCTCTCCTTCCTTGCTTTAATCCTCCCAAACTCTGGTAGGGAGTTCGCAGAGGAGGACTTCTTTGTAAATTTGTCAGCAAGTTTATTTGCAATATCGGAAGGAGAGGTTAACAATCAATTGCCTTCCTTCCGGTGCTGTACTTGAGCTTTGTTGTTTTTACCTTTTAGTTTCTTAACCTTGTTCCAAACCTTTCGCATTGGTGTTTCGATGCTGGAAACAAAATCGCCCCAACACTTGCGTATCTTGGTTTTGAGCGTGCGTCTAGTTTCACCTCTAGTGATACACACTTGGCTCAAATTACCTGGTAAAGGATGTTTATTAAAGTGACGCTCTACCTTTTTACGATTTTCAATAGCCATTTTGCAATCATTATCGTACCAGGGTTTACTTTTTGACTTTGGGTTTGTCGAGGTCTTAGGGATGGTTCTCTCAGCATCAGATAGTATTATGTTCGTGAAGGTTTCTATAAGATCCTCTGCTGCCAAAATGCCCTGTGGGTCAAGCTCGTCTACACAGATCATTTCAAATGAGTGCCAATCTGCTCTGTCAAATTTTCACCTTGGCATTCTGTCCAATGATTTGGACGAGAGATGCTCAAGAATGATAGGAAAACGATCGCTGCCACAAAGGTCATCATGCACTTTCCAAGAAAATCTTGAAGAAGTGCTCCATCTGTGCTCCATCTGTGACAGTCAGATCAATTGCAGAGTAGGTCCCATTACCCGGATTTCCTGTGAGATAAAGTGTTATGGGCATTAATATCCTGTAACAAAATAAAAGGTTTTGGTAGTTGTTCTATTAAATGTTGAAGTCTACGAACTGAGAGTAAATAGTTGGTTGGAACATAAATGGAACATAAGCAAAAGCAAAAGAAACCCGAATGGCCACAGCCTGTAGCTAACTGATTGGCCTTGAGACCCCCACAATTCCATTGTATTATGGAATCCATTAAGGAGAAAGACGGTAGGGAGATTCTATGATTGGTTCGGGAGCTGTACAAAATCATTTAATGTTAAATGCATCTTCAGATGTCAAATTGATGAATAATTGCTGTAAGTTTGCTAAAACAGAAAATATATCACATTTTTCAAATTCTCAAATACAAGATCAACAGATTCAGCAACAGACGAGAAAAACACATTATAGTTTAACAATAAGTAAGAATAAAATAAAATAAAATGGACAATAGTGTTAAAAAATAATAAATTGATAAAAACAGTAATGCTTATAAATAAAAATAAAATAAACGAGAATAAGTGTAAGTTTTATAGTATTCACAAAAATATACTATACGGTGTAGAGCATAGATTAAATTTGTTACAAATTGATTAAAAAATATGTTTGATGTAAAAATGTCCACATTTCATGTCATGGTTATTTTTTTAAAAAGGAATGGAACTCAAAATAAAAACAAATGTGTTCATGCATTTATTCTGCTAGGAGAAATATAGAATATAGTTTCTAAATTTTCTTATAGGTGCATAAAAGCACAACCACTCTAAGAGAGACGAAGAATAATAACTTGAATTTAAAATAGGATGCAAATAGGTAAAAATCAAAAATTGATAGCCTTGTCTATAAAGATGAAATATTACATAAAAACTCATGAGTCTCATCGACTGACAAGGCTGTTCTCTGTCGAGTTGAGCAGCGCCAAGTTTAAAATCCGGATTCCGAACAACAGCAATATCCTGAATTGCAACAAATGACCTGTACAAACACCCATTAATTTTTTTACAATATGCACATCATGTTTAAAGGTTAGCTTTTTATTTACAAATACACCAAGGTATTTAATGTGCTCTATCTTTTGAAGTACCTGGTCATTTATTTCATAATCATTGGCAATAAAGTCCTTATTTGTGAAAGTTATAAGTTGACATAGCATTTAAATAGAATTCCTACGTCTCACACCTTTGTTCAACATTTTAAGTTCACATTGCAATAGACAGGTATCATTCGGGTTTTTAATATCTTGAAAGATTTAGAATTCTGAGCAAACATAGGCATATTTTAATATTTGACAACAGCTGGCAAATCATTAACATACAATGTGGAGAATAAAGTCCCCGTTATCGACCTCTGGGGAGCTTTTCATTACACTTAAAACTGTTACCCGCAACACTTTGTGACCTGTTGAACAAATATGATCGACACGTGGCCCTGCAGAAAACTCCCTCGGCTTCCTTGGTCGATCGTAAGGGGCGAAAAAAGAGGTTGCTTTCTGTTGCCCTGGTGTTCGCAGAGCTAAAGGTAACAGGAAGCAGATCTGTTTGTGATGTTTTGTATTAGTGTCCGTCGTCATATAAGTGAAATACGGACGGTAATAGCCAATATTTTCACCCATATGGCCGGTACCCTCCATGTTTTGATTGTAGGCAGATATCATAGAGGCATTGGAATCTGAATTTCTTTATCCTCTTTTCTTGACCACCGTTTTGCAGATGCAGTTGGTGTAACGCCATGGACGTTTGAAGCTACAGTTACCACACTATTGTGAGATAGTCAGACGCTTTATCAAGGCGGTAATCAACCGCTCCACGTTCTCTTTTTCTTCCTGTCATAAGTTGAAGAAATGGGACAGACATTTCTGGGTTCTATTTCTTCGTAACATTCCTGTACCATGCATGCCCTTTTCTTTCGGCATTCGGAGGAGTGGCAGGGATGTAAATAGGTTGTCAAAGAAAACATGATACGGCTTTTCAGCCAGCGCCAGTGAGGACCTAAGTCGCTCCCAATTATTAAGGTATAATACAACTGCCAACAAACGCCGGAATCTGGAGAAGAGCAACTTTTATTGTGCTCACATTAACAACAGGTTTACATTCAACAAGGCCGCAAGAAAAGAGAAGAGTTAACCACAAGGGGGATAACTCTGATTGATATAACAGTTGACATTTAACTGTATACTAATAGCTGCAGGCAATTAGGAATACTGGCGTAGACTGTCATTTCGTGTAAACGAGCCCCCGTGGACTGGCTTGCTGACTGAATGACAACAGGTCTACACTGGGACACTAGCCGTTACTACCGGCTCTGTGCAATCATTTCCAGTCTCTCATGATTGGTCATGGTATCTTAACAACTCCCAATTTAATGTCTTTTTGATTGGGGATAACAAGTGTTGAAGTAATCGTATCAAAGATTTTCAAAAAGACTTCCACAATAAGTGTAAAATCCAATAATGATAACTTCAAAGGATTATCAGGTTGTAGCTTGCGGTATCCCGAATGATTCTTCCTTCGTCTGATGTAGTTTGTGATCAAATTGAAGACACGTTCTGCGAACAGAAGTAATTTAGCCAATGATAAGGGACGATGTCAGTATTACTAGTAAACCTGTATAGAACCACCCAATGACACACGTGTGTATAGAAATTACGAATATATCTCCACAAATCCCCTAGAACTGTCACAGAAATGTTGCCAACAAACGTCACCTCTATACAGCAAGTCATGAAAGCTCCGCGACTTTCTTGTGCCAAGAGGGGAATCTGAAAACATGTAAAGATTAGTTCCAGACAACACCAGTCCTTCAGTTGGAAGAAAACGAATATATTTAGTAAACTAAGTGTTTGAGAAACAGGTTTAAATGATCCGTATGGGAGTCCAATTAAACAAACTGCTGTCAAAGAAGATCTTATTTTTCTGCCTTTTCCTCTCTTCGCTAATAAAAAAAACTGCTGCTCATTTGCTTTTATTAAGCTTTCTTTATATGCATTCCTCGCTGTAAAATAAGGGTCTAGCTCAGTTTTATGAAGCTTTTGACATTCTCTAGGCGCTTAGAAAATAAGGTGGTATTCTTAGATATACGAATTTTTTGACATTCTCCACACTGAGAAAACAAGGTTGCATTCTAGGTTTTATGACGCTACTGACATTCTTATCGCACATGGAAACCGAGAGCATTACTTTGTTTTGTGAAGCCACTGACCTTCTTTCGGTACTGGAAAAACAGGGTGTCATTCTAGGTTTATGAAGCGATTGAAATTCTTTCCGCACTGGGAAAACAAGGTGGTATTATTTATTATATGAAGCAAAACCGAAAATACCACTCACGCCTTAAAATATTATTCTGTGTAATCACGCGCCATTGCCATCTATCAATACCGCTACGGTGCTTAAATGATACTACACGATGCCGCGAAGGAGAGCGATCTGAACGAGACACCAGCAAGACCAATGTTTTATCTCACGTGGCCCTTAATGGTCTCAGGAAAGTTCAAATAACAAGCCATACCAATTCCGAGAAAGAAATACAAAAAAGATGTTGAGGTTAAAAACCTTCCTTTAAAGTACTACAAGGGTCGAGTTTATAGGCCTACTGGAGCCGTTAAATCTAACCATCTCGAAGGTTAAGTTCAACCTTAGCATTTGATATCCAGTATAACAAAGAGCGATACTTTTTAAATATCGGCAGTGACAGAAGTTAAACAAAGTGGCTTTAACATTATTGTAAATGGGAAATTATCCCAAATTAATCAAAACAAAATAAGTTTTTATGCTGGTATTTATCTGATCTGAACTGTTATCTCGTAACATCTTATATCTATATAGCCGTTGACAATTTGTTGCGTGATATAAATGATAGGCCTATAATCGGACGAAAACTGGCATTCTGCTTAATTAGCTTTTGTTATCCATCGACAATATTCCAATTAGCTTTTTGGAAGCATTTAAATTAGTCAAACAAACATTTCATACACCAATGTGTTTCTATCAATGTACATGAAAATATATACGGCTCTATCGTCCATCGACCTTATACACCTTTCGCACATGAAAACATAACCTCGTGTTCAGTTGTATTTGTTCACCCCTTCTAGAAGACGTCATTTTAAAGTGTTCTGGAACAAGAGGTCCTACTGAATGTGCCGCGTAATTGTTACGTTAATTAATAAGTACTTGGCTGTGCATTCTATAGACTTATCTTATTGATCAATTTTCAATACTGTTGCGAAAAGCCTTTTTAACAGAAAAAATATCTTGCTGGACCCCTTGGCTGCTTTGGAGGAAACTACTTTTTCAGAAGTCCAATTTTTCACACCTTTCATAAATTCTGTATATTTTGTGAAAGTTAAGTTACTCAGGACTACACATATATGGAAATCGGGTGTAGATCCTATAATAAAAATTAAACTTATTGTATACTGATTGACCTAAACAAATAAAAACAATACATTTCAATTTGGGGCTTCAGTTTTTCAGATTGTAACAGTAAATAAATTAACTTATTTAGCAGACCTGCCTTGAACTAAAGAAAGGGTGTCTGACCTGCTAAAATCGATTGTGTATATTATATAACTAAATATATCTTTAGGAAGTCGTTTTAAAACAATCAGAAAACTTACGTACTGGTTAAATACCCAGATTGTACAAATTTTAAATATCTACTATGAACCGTCCAATTAAACAAACTGCTAGGCTTATCGAATGAGATCTTATTTGTCTGTGCTTCCCTGTCTTCGCTGATAAAACAAAACTGAAGCTCATTTGCATTTATTAAGCTGCTCTTTATATGCTTTCCTCGCTGGAAAAACAAGGGTCTTGCTCAGTTTTATGAATCTTTTGACATTCTCTCCGCATTTAGAAAACAAGGTGGTATTCTTGGTAATATGAAGTTTTTGACATTCTCCACACTGGGAAAACAAGGTTGCGTTCTAGGTTTTATTACGCTACTGACATTCTTATCGCGCATGAAAAACGAGAGTATTACTTTGTTTTTATGAAGCCACTGACCTTCTTTCGGTACTGGGAAACCAAGGTGGCATTCTAGGTTTGATAAAGCTACTGACATTCTTTCCGCAATGGGAAAGCAAGGTGGCATTCTAGGTTTTATGAAGCTTTTGGGGGTGCTTCCTCACTGGGAAAACAAGTTGACCTTTCAGGTTCCATGAAGCTACTGACATTCTATGCGCACAGGGTAAACAAGGCTGCATTTTAGGTTTTATAAAGCTTTTGACATTCTGTCAGCACTGGTTAAAAAGATGGTAGGTTTTATAAAGCTTTTGACATTCTTTCGGTACTGGGAACACTATAGGTTTCAGAATGCTTTTGACATTATTTCCGCACAGAAAAACAAGGTGGCTGCCTAGGTTTTATGACGCTAACCACATTTTATCTGCACTTCGGAAAAAGGTGGCATTGAAGGTTTAATGAAGCTATAGACGTCCTCGCAGCACTGGGAACACTGGGTTCCAGGATGCTTTTGACATTCTTTCCGCAAAGGGACAACACAGTGGCATTCTATGTTTCATTATGCTTTTCACATTCTTTCTGCAAAGGGAAAACAAGGTGGCATTCTAGGTTTTATAAAGCTACTGACAGTTTATCGCGCAGGAAAAACAAGGTGGCATTCTAGGTTTTATGGAGCTTTTGACGTTCTTTCCGCAATCGGAAAACAAGGTGGCATTCTACGTTTTATGGAGCTTTTGACGTTCTTTCCGCACTGGGAAAACAGGGTTGCATTCTAGGCTTTATGAATTTTTTAAAATTCTTTCCGCGCTGGGAAAACAAGAGGCTCACTCCCTTCATGAAGATGTTGACACTCTTTCCGCACATGGAAAACAAAGTGACATTCTAGGTTTAATTAAGCTAGTGACATGCTTTCGGCACAGGGAAAGCAATGCCATCGTTATAGGTTTTATAAAAACATTGACATTCTTTTCGAACTGGGAAAATAAAATCTCACTCGGTTTTATGAAGCGATTGACATTCTTCTGAACAGAGAAAACAATGGCCTCGCTTTGTTTAGTGACTTTTGACAATTTGGTCAGCAACGAATAGTTACCAAGCTGACTTCACTGTCAGAGAACTACCTATTTCACTATTAATAGAATAAAGATGGTCTAATCGATACAGAAAGAAAACTTTCTTGTTTAATTTGTTGTATATTTACCATAAGGTTTGCATTGATACAACTCAACTTCATTTTTTAATGGTTGATAAAAAGGTTAATTTAAACTGTAAACATTTTCAAACTTATCAGACCTGATGTGAAATAGTCCATATATATAAGTTTTGAACAACATGTTAGTCCATATAATCCATAAATACAGTAATGTATATAAATTTCACTCCTGGTCACACAGTATGTGTACCCACATTGTGGTGAGCAGTAAAATAGCTATGCCTGCATCACCGAAGGCAGTTCTATACTTTGGTCTCTGTTTGAACTCGGCTTTTGCCTCTTAATTCCAGCGGCCTTTGGTCTCAGTTTGAAAGCAGGCTTTTCTCTTCATTTCATTATCCTTTGGACTTGAAAAGGGCATTTGCCCCTTAATTTCAATACCATCTCCAACTTTTTGTGACTGTCTTAAGTTGTTCTCGCCACACGGGGCGTGGAATCCACTCAACGGTAAAGAATAATGATCGAGTTTTACAATCTTCCCTGAATACTATTTGTATTGTCGGCTAAATCCTACAACTTAAACCTTCTGCTGCATAAAGACAGATTGGGTAATCAATCCCTCAAATACTCATTTATCTCTCAGACAAAACGTTGGCTGTTACGTTTTTATCAAAGAATGTAATCTTCCAATCATTACAAAAAATAAACGTTTCAAAGACTGTCAAAGATTTTGTCATCATATTTTGGTGAGATCTCAAGCAGGCAAGGCATGTAACATACTGACTTTGTATTAACTCTGTTTTACTTTAGTCTTGGTACTGTGAATGACCAAACACCGGCTAAGCGCATTCAATCTTTACCATCAAGACATCTGTCTCGTGATAACTGCTCCATCTAAACTGTTTGTCGCCATACATCAGAATAGAGAAGTTAAGGTCAAAACATCAAAGCAGTTGAATGAAATAAATCGATGACTAAAATATAAAGCAATGAATTTGAATTTCAAATGGCTGTCCACTCAATCCATACAACATTATTCTGTGTTATCACGCGCCATTGTAATCTACCAGTAACGCTATGTACAACGCTTAAATGATACTACACGATGCCGCAAAGGAGCGCGTTCTGAACAAGACATCAGCAAGACGAATGTTTTGTCTCACATGACCCTTAAAAGTCACAAAAAGGATGTTGAGGTTAAAAAGAATCCCTTTAAAGTACTACAAGTGTCGAGTTTATAGGCCTACTAGAGTCATGTAAATCTAACGATTTAATGTCCAGTATAACGGATATCAATACATTTTGAATATCGGCAGTGACATAAGTTAAACAAAGCGGCTTTAACATTATAATAAATGGGAAATTAAACAAAACAAAAATAGAGTTTATTCATGCTGGTATTTAACTGATCTGTACTGTTATCTCGTAACATATTATATCAATATAGCCTTTGGTCTTTTGTTGCATGATTAGCTGGATATAATCGGACGATAACTAGCAATCTACTTAACTTGTTTTCCATCGTCATTGCTGCGATAACCTGATATGCGTCTGATATAGGCATTTTAAGGTTGACAATTTACCTGATCTAACATCAGGTAGTAGTCTTATTGAGCATCTCTGATGAGTAATCAGATATTCCAGTATAATACACATTTACTATATTCATCATTTGCACTTAACCTCAAGAGATTAGAACAAAAACCCACTGCGTAGAGCGAATTTTGCGGTGATCCTCGAATAACTCCCCAATACAAGTCCATGTTGATAAGCATATTGATAAACTCAATTTAACTGTTTGTAATATCCAATGATTGTATTCGCAGTCATAAACTTGAATGTGTAGCTTTAAAGAAAAAGGATGAAAGAAATCTGTATAACGAGATCATCACTTGATATGAACACGAACTGACCCTGGAGGTCACCGATACATCTTCAGCCTGCTGGCAATAACGTGCGGGGTCAGCTGATATCAACCCGGTTAATTCAGCGTGGAATCGTGAAACTGTCTGATACAGACTATATACTCTTTGAAACCAAAAAGTCCGTAGAGCTTTTTTCCCAATAAAAGGCGTTGTAAAACAAAATACAAAAACTGTTCCCCATGTTGTTCATCTTTCTGGCTGACTATATAATCCTCTATGTAGTATTTTGTTGCAGAAAATAAAATGGTAGCCATATGAATGTGGACTAGAACTGACTTTTTACGTCATGAAACAATCTACTATCCAGTGGTACTATATGTCAGTGCATTTAAGGTGTGGTGGTGTAATACAGACCCTAGGGTAGATAGCACGAGCAATTATAAAACGTTTCTCGAGACTCTGGCCTCACAAGATAGCTTGTTCTTTGTAACATGAAATCTTTTTTATCACCAACACCCGTCTGTAACCTAAAAACTGAATTCATTGTTCCGCCTAATATATTGTTTAAAGGGGATGCAAGCCATTAAAATGGAATGACATATACCGAGGGAAGGGCCACCAGATTTCCTGCATATGGAAAAAGTATTAGGACATTAATATGGCCCAATGTTAAGTCAATAGCTGACATAAGGAAACGTCTACTTGTATATGTGAACACTCTGTAACAAAACATCTGGCTTCAATTCCACTACTTGAGGCTAACAATAAAAGTTCTATAAAATAGCTCACTACATGTGGTGCAATATGGTCACATGAGATTCGAGAAGCCATCGTAATCCTACAATTGCCGTTCTCTCGACATGGGTAATAATTGCCCTCTGGTTAACGACAGTATGTACCTTCACTTTTATCATATTCCATTAGCAATACATATCTGGCCATAATAATGTTAGTCATCTTAAAGCCTTTATATGCTTTCACAATCTCCAATGTATTTCAGGACCATTTGGGTGTCTCTGTCAGTTTAACATGATAATGAGTACTGAACAGCGTCAGCATTGAAATAAAGTGTTGACAGATTCAATAGATGAGAAAACACCAATCAAAGGAAATAAAGAGCAGATTTTGAAAAATGCAGATTTGTTAAACCAAAAGTAAGACAAATATTTTAGGAAGATGAATTATTGTGAGCTTTCTGTCCGCAAGCAGTCTCACCAATAAACTGATAAGACCTGGCTTTCGACGTTCTAGTATACATATTAGTCAAACGATTGATTCTGAAGTGAACAATAAGACAGAAGGTCTATAAGTCATCCTCCTTGACATGGCATGTTTACAATTTCTCTATACAACGAGTAACTGTTTCGATATGAAACTTGAATGGGGCCCGAGACAAAGATGAACCTTCGAATGGCTCTAGATAGAACCAACTTTGTTTGAACATATCGGTATTAAAGCATTATCATGTCAGATAATGTAATATTTACAGTATTTGTCCGGAGTAAAATTGTAAAATATTTAATACACTTCATTAATAGAACGTTGTCATAAATATTGACTTAACTGTTTGCTGGACGTCCGTCAGCAACAATGCAAACAGAAGAAAAAAAATGCAAACAGGAAAAAAAACCTTTATATATAAAAAAAAAAGTGGCAGTTGCCTATAATAAGTTATTTTGGCATTACTACGTACATTTCGTACGATCTTTGAACAAAACAAATATGAAACCTAAATATTCATCTAAATAATCGTGTATGTATACAATACGATTGATATACTAACCTAAGTCCTAAGACAAGAATATGTTAATGGTCATCTTTTCCAGATTCTGATTACATGGATTAGTCATTTACAATTTGTTTTCTTTTTCCTGGTTATAGAGGGAAGTTTGGTTGACCAGTGTCAGAAAACGTGATCTTTATACTACACACGGATGTACGAATCATTTCAATTACATCATAATTGTCAATTGTGTCGTTCCAACTATCCATTTAAACTGTGATCAAAATCGATATATATTGGTGTTCAAGAAGGATATCCTTATCTTTATATAACCCTTAAAGTATACCTTTTGTGTTATAGATCTCATTTGATGAAATCCTTTTCAAAGGCTTGTAAAAAGGACTTTCACCGTCAGGCAAAACAGGATCTAGAGTTACAGTCTTCACTCAAATGATCAATCAGGTTATAGCTTCCGGAGTCCGAAATGACTTCTTCTGGGGTCATTTGCAATCAAACTGAAGACAACCCTGTGGCAATCAAACAGATGAGAGAGCCCGACAATAAAGGGGTCTATCTTCATCAATCGATCTTTAGCTGAATTCACAGTGACACGCCCTCTTCCCCCAAATACTACTCATTATTACAGTTAACCTGAAATCGAACCCATCCTACCACACTTATAGTAAAAGCGTTAAATGCCGCCTTTTGTTCGCGTTATTGGGATTGTACAGGGTTTTAAAATAAAACTGTTGCTCCTCAAATGCAAATTTTATTGACTCGTAACGGGCCAATGATAAGTGTGTCAATTTTGTATTAAAACCGTCGTCGTCTTACCTCCACAGTATACGATATAGACGCTTGGTGATAAACCAGGATTGTGGTTATATTCGGCAGTGTATAACAATTATAATTGTATAAGTGCATCAGCACGTGTTAGTGATTTCGGACAGATGTAGAGCAATGTAATTCTTTTTACTATTACAAACCACTTTAATTGCTCTTAAGCTAATCCTCTGTTCATTTTTATTTTAAGTCACATTAAACATTTTGTAAGCAGCTGGATTATCCGAAATGTGTGGGGAAGAACTGATCTCCGTCACGTGACCTGGGGAGAAGGTAATAACGCGGCTTTCCTTCAGAGTTGTAGTCTAATAAAAGATTTAATATATATTCCCTCATTTATATATGAAGTGCCATTGTTATATACTCATTATGGCTTTGGATTTCTTTTCAGTTTTACAGGAAAGGCGAGATGGAATGATATTTGTTTGCCCACAAATGATTCGCATCGGGTATATAACAGAAGAATACACAAGATATTACATCTTTAGGATAATTTATTAATTAATACGTGTATTTAAACTTATTTATATGTCGAGATAGAATTGAGTTTCTTTAAACGGTTTGATGATCATCTGCGAGTCAATACATTTTATACCTAGCAAGTGATTTGCTATATTCGCGTTATTTTCGTTATTTTGGTATATCATTCTTTTACAAGTTGTAACGTGTCCGGAAATCTAACCCACGGACACTCAGAGGTAGGCACCGATTCGCCAACAGTAAATGCCGGCCAACTAGACCACAAAAACTAGACACAAAAATAAATTACACTCATCTTGTACAAGAATATATCGTATACCTAAAGATAAGATGAACAATAAATACTCTATAAGGTGCATATCCTCATTAAGACGAAACTTCCCTCTGAATGAAATGACTGGTAACTGCACACACACACACCCCACCCTCAGCTCAAAATTTGCGATTTTTGTATTATTGCATATTTCAATAGTCGAGAAAGTGATCTTTATTATAGAGCAGACTTTTCGAATTTGAAGACTGTTCACTTTGAGATTAAACTTGACTACATTATTTACACCAGTGGTGTTTTAACAATCAATTAAATACAGGTAGCTATATACCTGGAGAGGATTTACAGTCTGCTCGCTGTGCACTACGCGTATCAACAGTTTATGTGTATTGTA
>JARFOD010010450.1:0-11406 GCA_031763545.1 Mopalia muscosa
CAAGATTTTGACTCCAAACTCCAACAGGACAGATTAAAGTATGTGCCAGGGGTTTTCGCCCATCGAAAGTTTGGGAGGGAGCTGTGGGGCCAAACGTTAACATTACGGCTTGGGACAAATTAATGGTGGTCTTGTGCCATATGAACCAGCCTACTGTAAGCCTACTCGGCTACTGTAAGCCGATCGCTGGTTATACGAACGTACTTAGAGATGGGCTAAGACGGAGGAATTATCCCTATACATTGTGCTAATTTTACAGCAGCTATTTTATAATGTATGACGCCGAGAGTATACAATTTTGCTCAATGTGCTTAACGTTTTTGTTTTTTTTAAGAAGTCAATGTTTTGGCCTTCTTTCAATTTTTTAAAATAAAAATGATAAACTGTACTTCCTTGTCTTTACAATATATTTATTTGAGTAGATAAATATAGGTCATAATCTTCTGTTAAGGATTAGATCTATATATTCTGCTTACATGTTCATTGTTGTTCATTGATGCAAGCACGAACAAGAGGAAATCGACACCACCTGAATTGGTGCCTAATGTCAAGCAAATGTGGTGCATCTCGTACGCATACAGATAACACAAAAGCTTTAAGTATACAGGTATTTGATTTACATCTGAAAACGACATTGACTGTAGACCATGCATTGACTCAAAGACAGCCCTTGTGTATTGTGGAATATTGTTTTTTCATGGGGTACAGGGGGACAACAAACATTAAGAAAACGTACCAGTCAGAGGCTAACACCCCAATCAGGAATACAGTGTAAGACTGCATTGGCGATACCAAAAATCTAATCAGGAAGTATTCGTGTACACGTTACATGGTTAAATGGTAATCGAGACCCTACACTCATTTAAAAATATAACAAATAACTTATGACCTCAATACCTTATAGGTTCATATTTGTGAAAACCGAGAGATTTGTCAGAACTATTTTTTTTTTAACTTCGTGAATATGCTCTAACATGCGATCTCTCATTTGATCGAAGCGTTTAAATTACGATGAAATGCATTTTCAATCTTCGTAAACATTATATAAATTGAAATTGGTAAGTTAATTTAAAATAATACTATAATAATTTTTTTTTAACAAAAGGCTTCAAAGTTATAATTAAAATCGCTGACACTTTTCATTTTAATTTAAGTATATAGCATTTTGTATAGCATTCTCTGGTCTTTTTTTCTCTTTTGAAGAAGTATACCTGTCTGGTCAAAGTCTAAATTATAACTGTGTTGCTGAACAATCAGAACAGCACATGCAAACTTATTCATTTTGGTTGTTTCGCAAAACGGCTTCGGTTTTCTAAGTTACATTCTATTAATTTTAAAGCAAAACTGATACATGTCCAGTAGTCCGTGGCTTAGTGGTTAGTGTGTGCGCTTACTCATCCAACTCTGGTGTGCCGTTCACGGGATCGAGTCCGTCTGTCGACCATCTGTATATACGAGTGAGTCACATGATCTGGCTCCAGAAATTGCATGGGTGTTTTTTTTTTTTTTTTTTAAACAGGTTTCCTCTCGGTTTTCCGCCGTTATTCGTCATATAAGTGAAAAACCCTTTAGTACGACGTTAAACCCCAATCAAACAAACAATAGGCCTACCGATCGGCCAAGCTGAAATTTAATTCTATATAGCGTCAGCCTGCTAGCATAATTGCCTAACTCATTTTTGGACAAATTCTGTTTTTGCCTAACTCATCCGCCAATCAGCTTTTGCATCTTATAGAAAACTACCTAGGTCGTTAGTGATTTCAAAGAAATGGGATGCCAAACTCAAACGTTAAATTGCCTAACTCACAGGCTGTACATTGCAATATTTGCCGAAGTCCTATATAACCGTTATGTAATCTTTGTGAGAATAAACTATATTTGTATTATATTTCCCTTGTGGTCAGTTCTTCTTGTTTAAGAAATCAAGAAAAAAGAAGATTCCGTTTGCCGGAAAATTAGTTTTTATTGTTTTCCTTAGAATGTCAAAAAATGAGTTAGGCAATTATGCTAGCAGGCTGACGATATAGAACAACAACGAGCGCTTGATCTATGCCTCTATACATGGTCGTTGACTTTAAACAAGGTAAAGGGAATATGGGATCCCTATAAAATATTAAGTGGATATATCCAAAAGGATATAGAAAAAAAATCAATTTATTGTTTTTAATATATTTGAGAAAATTAAAGTCGCGAAGAAGACGAATCAGAACGAAAATGTTTTTTATCACTAATTGTATACTTTAGAAAGTCAACTAGGGCGTTGTGTTCATAAGTGATTTCTTATAGTGCGCGTTAAAATGAACATTGTAACCGTTCCCCTATAGTTGTTTGCTATGTACATTCGGACTCAAATAAACTATTACAAGAATAAATATAAATAAAAACAACTTTAATCTTCTGTAATCTTTGTAACACCATATGTATAATGTATTAATACGTCTAAACATGATCAACGGATATGAACTCTATTTATAGACCTTATAAAAACAAGTAAGTACATGATAACGTAACATTTTTTAATAATGTAAAAAATAGTTTTAAAAAATAGAATGTATGAAAATACAGTAATAAAACATCCGAAATGTGTAAAAATGTAAAATAATTCCATTAAAAAAATATTTTTCAAAAGCCCAGTTTAATATGTCACGGTGTCGGCGGTAGGATCAGTATCCACTGGAAGTGGACTCAAAACACAAGAACCATGAAGGAGTTTATAAAGTTGATATACTATTTAACACATTAGTTTAGTACATTGATGGTTTGCAAATACCTATAGATTTTCACATATAACGACCATGCTATCCATATATAATACATTTAAAAGGCAAAGTACCAATGCTATATGTTTGTGTTGAAACACAAGTGTTCGGCAACTCTCCTAAACTATCGGATTATTTATTCTAAGAATTTGGAAAATGTTACATATGGCAAATAATGACATTAAAGTTGGCGAAACGCCTCGTATAAATATTTGTTCAACATTTCTTAAATTTAAAAAAAATATTCTAGTAATACTCTTTTGGTTATACTATCACGAGCATGGAGAGTGCATGAAGTTAACCCAAGTCTACTTAAACACCGACCAGATATATTACGGTTATCACACCATGCCGACAAGCCAAATGAGATGATATGCTCCGTGAAAATCGATATTGACAGTCCCTGTGATTATCTTGCTTAAAGGCAAAATTTCATTAATGGTCGCCAAGCTGCTCGACCATATATTTATTACTCATTGAAATAACCATATATTTTATTGTTCATCGATCATTAGAACTACCACATTGGTGAGTGTATGACCACCTCAAATAAATAGTTCGTGACGAATGTAGGCCAACCATGAAAAATATTATTCGAAGCGATGGCCATTTATAAAAATGCTGGGATTAACCATAAATTTCTAAAAGTGCATAGAATAGGACTCCAGCATTAGGTTTTGTTTTATCAAATCTAAATAATAGCATGCATAGATCCATATATATATAGTCGAATCAATCATACATTTCTAAAAGTGCATGAAATTATCATATAATGGCCGCCAACTTCGAGGTTAACTGAAACAAGTCTATATACATATACTAGTATGTGGAGATCATGTGACCATAAACGTGATTTCCCGCTTAACCAATTTTCAGGAACCAGTATAGAATTACTCCGGACAAATTTCTTGGAGAGTTCGGAAATCTCACGGTAACAAAATGATTATACCTGATACCAATATTAATACTATGTGGGCATTATCATCAATAGACAGCAGCAAACATAAAGCTTATATAGTATTTTCGTTATTTTTCTAAAAGACACAAAAATTATATAAAGCTTATATGCCTATTGCATGTGTATTTTTTTAGCGCAACCTATATATCACAACACAAGTCCTTTAACGTTATGCTCAAGTCCATTGAGCTCGGATTGGAATTCACACAAGTTGATATTCAAATTGGTGTGCAAACATTTAGTCAGTTGTTTTGTAACCAAAGTGATTTCAAGAAACCTGTACTATTCCATTAATCGCTTGACCATATACATACACTCAGACTTTTATTTCTTTACTGTTTCGGAATGGATGAAGTTACTCTATTATATACAATCTAATTCACATCCGACGTAGAATGCTGCCGTTTTTTAAAAATCTCGCTTTTTTGCAATTCTCCTATGTCAAAAGCAGAAGGCAAACTTGCCTTTTTCTGGGGGACTGGTGGGGGTCCAGTGGGTTTCAAATTTTGGTAGGTAGGACCGTGGCATGCTGGGGGTGCTACTTCAGTTTCAGGGGATGCTATGGGAAAATAAACATTCGGTAAAGAGGGTCGTCGACTTTGATTGTGGCCTAAAGAAGGTCTGTCGCTGTTTCCAAGAAGGACATCTCCCCGCCTTATTTTCTGCCCATGAGAATGTTTTGATTTGGTTTCGAAATATCCATCTCTGCTCTGCAATGCGAATAAAAATTAAATTTGTTAAAGCATGGTTTTAGCTCAGAATTGAAATGAACTTTTATATTTACCAGTAGTGCACAGAGCAGCACACATATAAGTAATCTTTCAATGGCAGGATTAAAATCTCCTCTTGGGAATGTGTCGTGGAAAAATTACATTGCAATAGCAATGTGATTAAAAGCAGCTGTTAATTCACCTTCATGTACATTTCATAGCAATTCACTTTCATGTACATTTCGTAGCAGATCGTGGTCAACATGTCGGGCGATTGATCCTCCTTGAATGTACAGTTCACAGGTTCACAGAAACTCTGGTAAATGATGTTACCCCTCTGAGTTACCTCGTCTGATCCAGACAATCGATGTGTAGAGTGTTCATTTTTACCTTCTTTCTTTTCCTTCTTATTTTCAATCGTATTTAAGTAAGACCCAATGAAAAGGGAGCACTCCTCCTCATGTAAATTAAATATCCTCCTGTACGACGCTAAATTCGAAGAAACAAAATTTCTAGTCCATGTAATATAAATCAGACGTAGATGTATACCATATACATTGTGATTATCATATCTCCAAGTGCCTGTTGATTAACTCGACATTAAGATTTATTTGCAAATCCCTTGTCGCTGTGTCAGTCTGATCAATTTTTTAAAATGAGAACGTTCCATAAAGTTTTTATCTTTAAATATTCGTCAGAGTTATGATATTTGTTTTTTGCACTCTATATTCCTGTAAAATCGCATGGCATAGGTAACACGGTAAACTGCAGCTAGCAGTAGATCGGCTAACTTAATAAACCTTACTTACCCCTTCGTCTAAACTGTACTGTGTATTACCATCGCCAAAAACTGAGGAATCTACAAAATATAACAATCTAGTATTTGTTTGATTGATAGAATGTTTTACGCTGATCTCACCTATATGATAGCCGTTTATTCCACAAAAATTTACGCTAACGCAACAATAACATGTGAATTGTTTCGATAATCTTGGAAAAGAGG
The DNA here is from genome assembly GCA_031763545.1 of Mopalia muscosa. Lineage (NCBI taxonomy): Eukaryota > Metazoa > Mollusca > Polyplacophora > Chitonida > Mopaliidae > Mopalia > Mopalia muscosa. Next base: position 5,431 of record JARFOD010010450.1, read on the forward strand.
TCTTACATGAATAAAGACATCAATATAATATTTAACCAATCAAGGAAACATAACTTAACAGGAATAGTGTGGTTGAATGTAAAGTAAGTATATACTACTAAGGTAGATTTCCTGAAGCAAATGTCAAGTCACGTGACGTCGTGTAATGTTAATGCAGTTCATTTTGGGGATTATATAGCTTTTAAGGACTCGTTTGTACTCGATTATTTATAAATTTAAACGTGTTACTTACCCGAGCTTATCGCACTATCTCTGACTCCGACAAACACACCTGAGTCCTAGAACAAGTACACACCAGAATATTAAACACAACAGGAACAGTTTTATCTCGATGATAGCCATAATAATAATAATATTTTGTATTTTAAATGGTGTTTTGTCCGAAAAGCTTAGAACCCCTAATTAAAAAACAATAATTAACGCGAATTCAAGATTTTGGAAAATGCTATTATACATATCACTAGAAGTATGAATGGTTGTAGAGTTGTATGGTTATATAAACAGACAACACCTCTAACCTCTAACCTTATCAGTGTTAGCTAGTGATGTACATTGAAGACTCGCAAGTCGTACCCTTGATTCCAAATCCAGTTCTTGTATTGAGCATAGCGATCCCACACTGTTGGTTCGATTTCGGATAGGTGGGGGGTGTTGAGGGGGCTTTGGGACTGTGCTTTCCGTTCGGTGCTGAGGCGTTCTGCACACAACTCCACCTGAAAAGTTTATGAAGAAAATATTAATATGATTGATTTTATATTGGACTATTGTCAAAGATTGTATTACGCATCACTGCCTCTGAAGGTACATTGCCACTGCTCCAAGCAAATTTGTCCAAGTATATTTTCTTTTAGTTATGACCTAAAATTCGGGAAACCCTTAAATAAAATGTTAATACTGCACTTCAACATAATAACGAATGCTAAATTTTATACTGATTTCTCTTATTGAGAAACAAGGGGCTGGAACCGTTGAGTCAATGACTTCATATCAGTGATAACATTATTGCATGGTACTAATCGAACTTGGTAATGTGTGAAACGGCAATCCGTAAAGGTCTTCCACCTACCCCACCCCACCCCGACACACGCAAATACATTACCCCCCCCCCCCCACCCCCCAAATAAAGAAAAAAAAAAACCCAAAACAACAAACAAACAACATAACCGGCACCTTTGTATTTATGCCTGTAGACGGCTATTGGTGATTGGTCTTTATATTAGCTTACCTGTGCGTGGTTTGGCTCTGTTCATTTCCATGTATACATCACCAGTCTCCGGTTCTGAAGATGAAACGTCTTTCGTAAGTAATTCCACACATTATCTTAATTAATACGTATAATATAATTGAATGCTGATTATGAATATGTAAATAACGATTTTCTCAGAAAACTTATTGCGAACTTTTGCAAGAATAGTTTTTTTGCATGAATCCATACAAAAAATGCCTAAGTAAGAAACTGATATAGAAACTGTTAAATTGACACCAGATTTACAGTAAGGGATAGCTTTGAGGTTGTTTTTAGTCTCTGAGAAGGCAAGTATCGCGACTCGCGAGAATGTACTATACTACTGTACTATTTGTAGAGAGTTATAGTGGAAACATTTAAACACCATATCGCTATATCTCAGCAACTTAAAGTTATTTCGAAGTGCAAATCTAGGTAGCAGGAAACTCTGTATTGATTTATACTTTTACAAAATTGGACAGACTTATAAGTGTAAATGTCAAAACCTATTGACTCACCGTGTCTAAAAAGATCGTCAACCCTTTCGTAAACTAAAGCATTTTCAACCTAAAATCAACACAAAGGGAATATGTTCAACAGCTTTTCTGGTAAAATGTATTATTTGAAAAAATACATACGTGAAAATTATGCAAAGAATAATGTAAAACCTGGGATGAGTATACTTGTCCCAGGTAAAAACCATGGGAATTAAAAAGGAAATTCGAATGTTATTCGCGTTAATTAATCAAAATAAGCCGTGTTTCTGGAATAATTATTTATTATGAATGCTTTACTCCATTTGAGAGCAGCCTTTGTCCCGGAAACACGGAAAGTGTTGGAGCGTAGAGATGCAATATGATATATATTGAACTATAAAAATTACATTTTAATTATAACAAATAATTTGATAAAACAAATCATACACAGAGTTGGTTTACAGTTGAACCTTCAGTTTCCAGTCTCTTTAAATATCACATTTTCTCATTCTACAGTTTATACGGTAGCATTTATGTTTGGGCATCTAAATAAGGCTGCATTGTATGCATACACTATTACCAGAAGTCTATTAACTAATTAATGGGCCTCTGCTATTACAGACACAGAACTTTTGAACTTTTGGGAATTGATATGGTTAATGACTAACCGAATGTTCAATAGATTTAAACTTCTTCTTGTTGGCGATGTCGATGACAGTATCGCCATCACAGTTAGTAACAGACAAACACGGCAAAGCGGCGTCACTCTCCAACAAAACCTCGGTTAACTTCTCGAAACCATAATAAGCAGAAAAATGAAGAGCGGTGGGAAACCGACATCGCTTCCTATCTCCACCAGCTTCTGTAATAAATATAGTATAGTTAAGTAGAAGGTCAATCACAATCAGCCTCTGCAATAAATATGGCAAAGTGTAATAGGAGAAGATAAATACAAGTGACGCTAAGTATAAGTGGACAGTAGACATCAGCATTTGTCCGGAGTAAGTGGTTGCGGCTTTCCATATATTTTCAATTGGATTGATAATTTAACAGTGTGACCCTGATGTCGACTTCTGGCGGGTGGTCCGTCATAACTTCCTGTTGCACGGCTTTCCATAAAAAAAATTACACAAGAACAAACAAAACTCATGTGAGTACTTCCATTGTAGCTTATTGATAAATTACGGGAGTGATTTCCATACAGCATACCTCTAACAATAATTTTTGCGGGAGCTCAAAACAGCCCACGTATATTCTCGCAAGAATGTTTTACGTAGAAGAGAGTGCTCACTCTTTAACCACTAGCCGATCTGTCATTTTATTGTGTCTTGTGATTATCCTTTGTTGTCTCTGCTTATTTCTGGTGGCGCCAGGGGGTGATTTCCTCCAATCATTGGTCTGGTACGCCGTTATCAGTTATGAGTGGAATAACTTTAAGTACCGCGTTAAACCCCATGTTAAAAATAAAAGATACAATATATGTGGTTCTCCCTGTTAAATTAACCTGTATTCTCCAAATACCATGATGATGGCTTTTTTGATAATACTATTTTCGTTGATGTCTCTTATTCTACTAATAATCAATACATCTTTTATTAATTTAATAAATATTTATCACATTATAAGTAACATAACAGCTCCTACCGAAACCACACCACGTGTGTTCCTATACTGTACACATTTAAAAGGTATGGAAAGCTATTTATGCCACAGTGTTTTCTATCTCCCTTTAAATTGCACGGACAATCAATAGATATCATCCTAGTTAATAAATCTATAGGTTCTACGTCAGTCGCTTATTCCGTATAAATTTTTACTAAACAAATGTATAATTTGAAGATAGATTGCCTGTACAATGAAACCTAAATGTATTAGACTTTAAACATACTTTCTGAGCCGCTGCTGTAGTTTTGTAGAAGCACTTTCATTTGAGCCGGTGGAAGGTTACAGGATACAACGTGTGCCAGGTCTTCGTCTAACATGTGAAGGTCAGCTTCCGTATCCTGTCGAAGGCCCAATGCTTCCATCATTAACTGTATTGGGTCTAGAGCTCGCTCCAGTGTCCGTGCCAGTATTTCGCATGGCCTTTCGTTTTGGATGATATCGGCACCGATTATTGTTCTCATGTAGGATACATAGACAATTATTTTATCCTGCTGGAAATCTACAATGTGGAACCGAAACATAAAATAACAAATAGGGACGTATACTATGAGCCCCGTGCTATCTAAATCAAACATACGAGTCGAATATATAGGCTAGCGAATGAGCCCATTTCCTTGATCTGAGACGATATTGTTCATATTTATTCTCATGGACATATATACTTTTTTGATGCTAGATGATAGCAAATGGTTAGGTTGTCACAATCGTTCCAGTACGGCCTACTGCCTTCACCAAGCAAAGTATGAGATTTTGTGTGCACCCGATTCCCATAGCCCTTCGGCGACACAGATTCTGACATTGGGACTTAACCTTATGACGGATGGTTGAGAAGGAACAAAGACATATGGGAATTAGGTAACAAGATGGACAGAAAACTTAGATTAGACGTTTTTTGATGAAGTTGTACCGTTAGTATTGCATACGATATATACTGACGGTACGTGGATTTAATTGTGCACAGCCATTGTCTTTTAGTGGCTTTGCATAGTTTATGTTGATTCTCGACTAAAGCCCTTTCTCACGGAGCGATCTGCAGTAACAACAGGAGGATCCCTATCAGCTGTGGTGTTTCCAATGGTCGACTTTCATAATATTTTATTGCCTTTTTCTCCATCACTTAAAAATGCCGAAGATTAGGTGAATCCCCTGAGGTTGTAAATACACACTGTACCATGATAATATACCATAAGATTGCAAAATCCGAGGTTTAGTTGATATTAACTTGATAAGCCGGGAATCCTATCCACATCTTGAAGTAACATTTGATATAGCCCTCAATGACTTCTTACCTTCCCCATTTTCTTGTGGCCATTGTATATGATGGCCATTGTATATGGTAAATTCCGGTAGGAAGGTATGACCTCACCTGCAATGCATTGTTTTCAATCCGGCCGTCAAATCCTTTTAGGCGGCTTCTAGTTTTAAAATCGTTTCCACAGGTGATTGGTAACATACGGGCGAAGAATTCATAATTTAACAGTGTGACCCTGATGAGGACTTCTGACGGGTGGTCCGTCATAACTTCCAACTTATAAGTCATTTCTTATAAGTTGTCTTTACTTTTTCACTTGTTTTACTGCACTTTAAGTCAGATGAATCAAATTTTGATTTCAAAATAGTCATGTGTGCGCATTCTAACCGGGAATATGGCGGGGATGGGTTGAAATGGAAAACAGTTTAAGTAGATCTTCAGGACTTCTCATGTGAAACGGGGATGAAAAATACTCAGAAATCACTGTTACTTCGCCCGTATATGTAACCAATCACCTGTGGAAACGATTTTGAGGCTGGAAGCTGCCTAGAAGAATTATTTTACGGCCGGATTGAAAGCAATGCAGTGCAGGTCATGCAGAAAATGGGGAAGGTAATACGTCATTTAGAGCTACCCAACATTTGATACAGGATGGTGTTTTCAGATAGCTTTAGTGTGTAAGCGATACATTCTTGGTACGACCAGTGATTTGCTACTCACAGTTTTCTGGAATCTTCACCAGTAATGTCGTGTCATCTTTTCTCTCAAACTTCACCTGTTGTTTGACTTTATTCTCTATTTGGATGTCTATTGTAACATCGTCTGCTACTGGTCGTGAAAGTAATATCAAACATTCTTTTCTATCCTGCATTGACAAAGCAATTGAATATATGTTACTTATAGTAGGCAGCATTTAGACACACCATCTAGGGGATGGGGGATTCCTTGTGCCATGATACTTTCATAGAGTTAAGAGGGCAACATGGTACCGACTATTCGATTCTACGCTCGTATAACCTGCGATCGGCTTACAGTAGCCTATTCTGACTGTACCCTATACGCTGGTTCATATAGCAAAGCTTTTCAGGTAAAGGGCCGCAGAGTTAGGCTCTAGACGGACACAAAAATATATTGGTTGATCTGGTCACATGAGCATACAGATTTGCAAAATAGCAAAGCAAAGTTTAGACGAGAGGACTGTATGCTCATGTGACCAGATCAACCAATATAATTTTGTGAGAGTCTAGCGTCTAACTCCGCGGCCCTTTACCTGAAAAGCTTTGCTATATAAACCAGCGTATAGGGTACAGTGAGTTTGGGCTACTGTAAGCCGATCGCTGGTTATAGGAGCGTAATTC
>JARFOD010010461.1:0-11406 GCA_031763545.1 Mopalia muscosa
TAACAAAAATGTGTAAATTAGCAATATGCATAGAACTGCAGAAGACAGACAAATGGATAACAAAAGAATGAATACATAGATCAAAACCAAAATGAGACCAGCACAGCTCCACCTTATGAGGAAGCCAAATACAAAATATGGACTTGATTGGACCGGAGGTTTCCAAGATTTGCCGATAACAAAAATGTGTAAATTATGGTCAAAGGACTCAATTAAAGACGAACAGACAGACAGACAGGAACCAAAATGTTATCTGCAAAACTAGGCCATGTAGGGAAGCTTTGAATAAATATTAATGTGATTGAAGCAGCAGTTTCTGAGATATAGTGATAACAAGAATTGTTTTGGGACGGACGGACGGACGGACCACGGAGAGTGATGAGAATAGCCCACAGTCAGAATGACTGTGGGCTAAAAATATTGCTTTGCTATTTTGCTTTATAGATCCCCAATGTATAAATGTTTTAAACTGTAAGCTTTAATATTTTACATATTCTGCTGTTTTTCGCATCAGTATAGCTTTTTATTTACTTGGGGCTCTTTGGATTGTGACAGTTTGTTGGAAGCACAGCACTGTTGTCTTTACTTAAGACGATTAAGTTTCCAACATGTCAAAAGACTTCTCCTTTTAATATAATGGTAGAGTTTTTGTCATTTAATGTTTGAATACACCATGCCATATGCATATGACATAATATACATGTACCAATGAATAAATTAATATATTTACTTAGTATTGGTTATTGCTATCAGGGCTATAGCCTAAATGATAAAACCACCCAGATTGGGGACAAGGGGTTCTAATTAGTAGTAAAAATCCAAAAGGGTCAGTCACATTTGAAGAATGGACCCCCCCGCCCCCCTGTTCCTTTAAGCTCACACCCTTTGTTTTCTTTTCACAATTTAACTCCTCAGACCATGCTTACTGCAGAGATAAGTAAAAGTTTCAAACGCTATTTAAAGCAATATTTTGAATAAATCAAATTCCATTTACAAAATTGAATGTGATAATACAACACTTGTATACATGTATATTTACATGACGTTTTATGTGAATGTGAATTAGGAATCTCCAGGTATATTTTTGACACCAATGCATGAAGACAAGTCTGTAGAGAACTTATAACAGATTAAGACAGAATCCCCAAAACAGGAAAAAATATATTATACTCTTTGAGTTTGGAATTTTCTAACGGAGTTACAAAAACCCCCCAAAACACCCAAAGCATTTCGTCTTTTGAGCTAATGAAGCATCAATCCTTGCATTCACAACTTACAGCATAACCACAAATGCTTTCAAGCTACAAAGTTTTTTTTTAAACTCTTCACTCTGAAGATATCTAAACTGTGTCTCTGTTATCCATGACCAAAAACTATGTAGTATGGCAAGATACTGGTGTTGAACAGAGACACCCCTTTTGCCTCCAAGCTCCAATAGTTCAGTAGCAAGTACTCCTACATAAGACATGGAAGTCTCACTGTACTTTTTTGTCATGATGCTAAAAGAAAACATATATTTACTGATGTTTTAATCTGGCTTTAAACTATTTCACTTATATGACAGTGGTGTTTTCCAGAAATAATCGACAATATAGCACAACCATATGTAGATGTGGAGTGTTTTAATCTTAATCTATTGCGATTATGGCAGCAGTGATACATCACAAACAAGGCGATGTGCCCGGAAGGTCTGAAAAATTGGAGGCTACATGTACAGTTTCAAGAATGTATAATTGTCTGATGAAGCAGATTGCTTAAGACAGTGCTTGCCGTGGGGGAATTATGCTGAACATCAGGTTCCAAAGAAGCCAACAGTGCTTCTTAGTCTAGCCCAGAGCTGTAAGACAAGATAAAATATGCCATATTCCTGATACTCATTAAGGCTACATGTAGTACTTAGCATTACCACCCACTGCAAAGACTCCCAAGGATTATTATCATACTTGACAATATGAGTATTAGTGGCTGTGTAATATGAGCTGTCTATCAAGGTATGTTCCCTTTAATCAGCCTCTGAAGCTAGAACACTGTAGGTTCTCTAGCTTCTCTGTGTTAATCGATAGATCTGGCTGTACAGAACCATGCTCTTAGATGGTGGACTCGAGGGAGCATTATTGGATCAATCTACCAAACACTAACACAGCTCTTGCCAAATTCACAAATACCATACTTTCATAAACTCCATCATAAATTTCTCTTGCTTTTTGAGCTGGGAGACTGGCCACTTTTGGACAAAGTGAGCTTGTAAGCACCAAGACAGATTAAAATGTATATGTTTAACATGAATGACAAGGCATACTGAGCAGAGTGAGGAGCCACAGCGGCCCACCTAACTTATATCAGTACTGAATTTTTTACCACAATGGACCACCTTTGAATGCCCTCGAGGGATTTTTTGACAGAAACTCACTGCAGTAACATGTGCAAAGAAGAATTGTCAATATCAACCCGTCAGAAAATACCAAGGAGCTTCTATTTGCTCTTTTTATCATATTCACTTTTCTACTTGGAAAGAAACTCAGAGCGAGACCGGTGACAATTTGATTAGCAATTACTGATCTCCCTAAGGGCAATAGGTACAATAATCCTTGATAATTCTTATACCAATACTGGGTTTAGTGAGATAAATTAGTTCTACTGCCAGAGGCAATGTCACACAAGGGAAATCATATCAGTTAAATCAAGGCAATTATCTGGCCAGTCATGTACATGAACATAGTTTGTTAAAGAAATTTGTCAAAATTTGGCAAATACATGACTGAGTTAGTATGAATGATGGAAAAACATACAACCATACATAGTGATGAAGTGTATGAGCCTATAAATGTAGAATCTGGATATAAGTTCAGGACTCTCTTAACTTGTCTACAAAAACAACTTTCTTTATTTATTTTTACTTGTAACGTTGTTCATGGTGATAAATGCAATAATAAAATTTCCTTTCAGTGTCGAATACATGTAACTCATAATAAATTCCCAAAATATGAGTTTATTCCTAAACGTAGAAAAAAAAAAAAAAAAACTCTATAGAGGACTAAAAACTAATAATGTGGGATCATCCGATTCAGAATAGTGAATTTTACTTGATGCTGTTTAATTCATACACACATTGGTATCATGGCAGATGATAACATGCCAGCCAAATGGGTGAATAAAACCATTACAGAGGTCACTGACAATAAACAAAGATGATACACATAGAGGGCAGTCACAAAACAGATCAGCATTGTGTTGCCTGTTAGTTCTAAGAGCACCAGGGCAACACAATGCTGCCACTTTCAACAGGGAAAGTCAAACTAGTAAAACTACTTTACAACCCCATATTTTTGTTGGTACTAGTTCAATCCGTCAGTTATTAAAAATCTCAGATAATTTTTTTAAAGATGACAATAGTAAAAATTAAAAAAGGTGAAAAGAAAATTCTCTGACGGACAAAAAAAGAAAAAAACACACTCTGACGTAACGGTAATTAATATCATACTTGGAAAAGTTTCAAAGCATCAAGACAATTTCCAAGTCTACCCCAAAGCTTCAAGTCACTGTTGAACTGATGACCTACATAGTTTTGAATGTGTGTGAGACTAAAACGACACTTCATTATCTCCAAGCTTTGACCATGACATTTGAATTCAGTGTTAAATTAGTCATCTTTGAAGAATTTTTATGAAATAGTCAGCAACGAAAAAAGAATAATATATTTTAAGGAAAGAATTTTCATTTCTTGATGGGTTTCTGGTATTTCTAGCTTTACTTTTAGAGTGTTACATATATTAGTTTTGGTCAATCTTAGAGGACTAGTGCCCATTGATCTCAATAAAACAAATATTCAAACAGTGTTTTCTGTGATCTGTCTATATTTCTGTTGAATAAATAACCAGGCATGTGTTGTAATCTTTTCTGATAGAACCTAAAAGTTGTTACTCTAAAATTTGGTAAGATACAAAACATTAGAGTTTGCCACTGCTTTGGTGACTTTTTAAGTACATAAAATACATAAATGTACATGAAATGCAAAATAGTACAAACTTCATAAACGGCATTGACAAAATTGGTCAAATTGAGTGGCAAAATGTGAAGTGAGATGAAAACTGCAAAGAATTTAGGAAACCTAAAAATCGGTCTTCCTAAAATAAGTCTGCATAAATGCACGTATGGGAAGCCCGTCCCATTTCCCCAAAAGCATGGCCTGATACTAAACAGGAATACAAGATTTTTTTTCTCCATATTTAAGCTTTATTCTGCTGCTTTATTTCGCTCTATACAATGACATTACACATATTTAATCCTTTATGTTCTTACATAAAAAGCAATAAATCAATAAAAAGGACAGCTTGCAAAACCACCCTTTTGACATTATGATACGCTCATTAATAAGCCAGAATATATCCAGAATGAATAATAGCATTAACCTTGATGCAAAGTAATCCAATTTAATCTTGCTCATAGCAATCCATGTGCGTGTTTCATGTACATGGTTAGCTGAGCATTAACTCACACAATTATTGCTGTTTAATAGCAGAGGAAAATTACATCAAACAAGAAAAAAAAACCCCACCTCAGTGAATGCACTACATTTCATCTGTCAAACATCTCCATTGTTAAAAACCCATTAATCAATAATTCACCTGTAAATTTCTTTATCTTTAATAATATAGATAAATTGGGACATGAATAATTGTTTACTCAGGCATTTTTTTGCAGTACTTTTTTTATGCAACTCACACACAATGGTTACAGTCCGTTAAACAAACATCCAATCATTTTCTTTAGCACATGTTCTTTAAACAAAAATTTAATTTCTGATTGTTTAGAATTGACTAAAAATCTGATTTTCTAGCCCTTTGATGTTTTGAAAACCGCTCTTATTGAAACAGGATTTTGATAAGGGGAACCATTGGATTTTTTAGCTAACATTTAGTTTTATTGAATTGAAGTACCTATATTTAGCCCATGGCCACAAATAACAAATCATTTAAAGATACAAATGCTTGTAAAACTGAGTACACCAATAGTTTAACCATATGATAGTGTGTTTCTCTAGTGGACAATGTCACATGATTTCTCCACAGTGTCTTCATTCCGATTCCCTTTGATAGACATTGTCTTGGTGAATAATTTTTGTGTCTTTTTAGAAAGTGAAGATTAACATTATTTTCGTTATTTTGGGATAACAGTTTCTTAGTTAGGACATATACCTGTCCAGAATTGTCTTGGTATTTTGGGAACATATATAGAAGCTGAAACAACACTGTGTCTTCTTTATAAATGTGTACTCTATGTAGACAAGTCTTGGGGTTATATAATATGTAAACGTAATTGTTTAGCACATGCTGTAAATCATAGTGCAATAAGAAAAAAGTAACCCTGTAAAACGAGAAGGGGAAACACATTAACAATGCATTTTGTTTTGGGACTGGCTAGTCAAAGCGCTTTTAAATTGAATCCATTTTTAGAGGATGTGACTCCATGTCAAAGACCAGTCTATCTGTAGTCTATTTAATCGTGTGTTAGCGATTTAATAGTTTATTGAGCAGCTGGCCCCTGAAGGCTAGAAAGCAAAAGAGCACAAAAAATTCGGGACAGTGTTAATAATGGTGTGTAGTATATTAATGAAAGGTTTACTATCTTTATCATTCTGGAATCGATGAGAGTTGTTTTTAGGGACTTATGTTCAAACTCTCAGACTGAGTAAAAATTCAATTTGAGCTGAAAGAATCTAAATATTTTACATTTATGCAATTATAATTCAAAATTTTACTAAAATTAAATTTTTATCCAATATTTTAAATTGTTTTTGATAATGAAAGTTGCTTAGATCATGTTAAAAATGAAACAAACATGGATTAAAAACAAAAAACTTTTTTTTTAAATATAAAACTTTCAACATGCCAAATGGTTTTATTTTATTAGTTTTGAAGTTAATCCATGACATCAGCTGAAGCAATTTTCCTTCTGAAGACGACAAAAGTAATTCCCATTGTTTTTTAAATGCCTGAATGAAAAATACAGGTGTATAAGTCATGCGTTAAGCACAAAACATTCTTATTCAAGGCATCAATGTTCATGCAAAGACTTCTAAGTATTTTGTACATATTGAGAATAATACTGATTACTTACTGACTTCCATGATATGAGAACTAAAATAGGTGAGCCCTTTTTTTAATTTAATTTTTGATCGGGGGACTTTTTAGTTTTTATTCTGGTTACTTGTATTGCCATCATGCAACGCTGATTATTTCACTGATACATGTAGGGCAGCCCTGTTACCTCATTGTAATACCAACACTGATGATAAATGACCAGACACCTGAGCTAACACAAAAACAACCAATCACCCATTCCTGTAATGCAAAGAAACACCTGTTAATCAATTTTTATCAGTTGATAAGGGCTGGTAAATGTACTCTGTGTTATATGCCTGTTAGAACACAGGTGAGTAAACAGATTCCATTAATTAGCAGCCTAATCCATGTTCCAGCATTGTCACTGAAAGCAGAAACCCCGCCATTCAATGATATGATCAATATCGACACAGCTCTAGCGGAAAACAGGTTTTCAGAGGCTATAACCCGGAGGGCTGCTCTACATGGGTAGTTGGGTTTAATACCGCATTAAATCAACATGCAAAACTTAGAATAAAAAAAAACAAATTTAGTTTCCTTCGAAAAACAAGATCACTGAAGAGTTACACTGGTAATTTTCCCAAATTCACCACAAATGGAATGTTTCCTTTTTTCACAAAGAATTTCCACAAATTAATCAAGACTAAAAATATTGGTGCACAAATACTTGACTGATTAGTGTTTAACGCCCTCCTCAGAATTGTTAAACTTTTGTGATGACAGTTAACATGAATACCATTAAAACATAGTGATACACAACCATACAATGAGAAAATACGCTAATGTTCATCTGTTGCCTAATGGACAGGCTGGTCAGTCAACAAAGATGAATCTTCAATAGTAATAACCAGAGAGCCTGTGTCTTTGATTTGTGTTTAGTATGCCATCTAAAATTGTTTAAATGCATGGAAGCGCATGGTTGGAATTTCACAGAGAGCTAGAATTTGGATATAATAGAATCCTTAGCTTTTAATAATTCAATCCTGGTACATACTAGATTCTACAAATTTATCAAATTTAAGAAATATATAAAAGAGGTTTTGATCTTAACAATTTTCTTAAACAAATGAAGATGGCAAGAATCGCCAGACTGACCTCAATATGCAATAAAATCTTCCGATGAAACATTTAGATCAAATCACATGTCATTGTTATCAAGAATTCACCATGGTAACCGAGCCTCTTTCTGACGTCTATGGCTCTATCAGCCATGGAGTCATTTTACATGTTCTTTTTATGTCCAGACCGAAGGTTTCAGTCATTCATAAGACAGCTTCCAGGTATTAATTAAACCAAAGTAACTGGATCTTCAAAGAAATATGAAGTCCAGAAAAATGTGTAGAGCAAAATTTCCTTGTAATAGATTGTGAGTCTTTCTTAATCGAATAGATCTATATGGAACTACGAAAGAAACAATGTTGTACAGTCAATCAACAAAATAATAACTTCTACTACCTGTTTACTTCTGCTTTTAGGTTTTTCATTTTTCAAATTATGGAAGGTTTGGTTTGTTAAAGTTTTATTGCCATTCTTAACATTATTTCAATCCAATCAAAGCATGTATCATACATATACGAGGAAAAGTTTGTTTGTTTGATTGGATTTTAATGTCCAGTGGATTAAAAAAAAAAGGAAACAACAAAGACAGGGGTTAACCTAACTGTTTTTCAATAATATGTACTATTTAACAAGAATTTGTTTGTTTGTATGAGCTTAATGTCATACTCAAGGGTATTTTTCTAATTCAACAATGTCAGATTATCCACTTTCCACTGTTCCTTGCCTAAATAAATATGGTGGTAAACCATGAGGAAATCTTATAAAAAAAAAAACCCTCCTGGGATAGCTGGAGCCACATCATGCTACTCACTCAATGTCATATACCTGATGAACTTGATCCACGTGAACGTACAGGGAATGTAGATAAATAAGTGGACACGCTCGCCACTATAGCCTTAGCTGTGGGCCCCTATTCGAGGACAAAGATAATGATGCATGTATTACAACTCTCCAGCTCAGTTCAAGCGCACTGAGTAAACTAAATAAAGCAATTCAGATTCCTACTTTGTGAAACCCATTTGGAACATTATAAAATAAAGATTAACATGGGACAGTACTAATTGCAGCAATTGGTGGTTGCATAAACTGTGTAATAATGAAGCGCTTAATGGAATTATTTCTCCATTGCCATTTTGGGAAGAAAAGGGGCATATCTAGCTGTAATCCTGTTATGGTTATTAGATTGAAAGGAGTCTCTTAGTAAATAGAATAATGAGCTGTGAGTTGATAGAGAACAGAAATCCTACAGACAGAGGTCACCAACCAAGTTTAAGGATCAGACAACCTCTAGGGATTCAACAATGGACATTAGCATCAACACAAATACCAGCAGTTCCTATCTAGTTTCAAAAGTTAATTTGTGTCAAAGATACATGTAGCATGTAGGGAAATACCCAAAATATGCCCTAAAAGTAAAGAAAAATATCAAAGCAGATGTCAAATGTGAATTTGTTTGGGTTAAAAGTCTGTACTTTTAATTCACAAGGCCTGGGCTGCTGGCGACAGAATGGGTTCTCCCCATGGTTACATGTATGCAAACAGGATTGATCGATTGATTGGTGTTTTACGCCATGCTTGATGGTATTTCACTTATATGACGAAAGTGTATTCCAACAATATTTTACACTAGCAGAGCAAGGGCTTAGGCAGACACCTGTCCAAGTGAGCCCTGGACACCATGGTGACCATTTTGGACACCATACTTTTGATCCCTGTAGCAGAGATGTGAAGCATATCCATAATGTTGGAAATTTAATTTTCCTCCAGTGCTAAGCAAAGAATTGCTACTCTTTAAACAAAATGCCCTTAATCAGAGGGCTATGCAAACAGGGGGACCGATTAATAGGGTTGCCAAATTGTTTGCAGTCTTCTTTTAAATCTGCATTCTGCTTATTTTGTCAACTGGTAATCAAAGACGATTATATTTTAAAGCAATTTTGCTTTATTTTTTACAAAGGCACAGTTATGTGTTCAAAAGGCAATAAAAAAGGGGAAATGCAAATATAAGGTTATCTCACAAAATTTTTCAGGACCGATTTTAAGGTCATGCCAGAAAAGATTACAGCACAGGCCTGTTTACTCATAAAAGCCTACATGTAATGGTGTGCCAGTTTAATGGATGGAGGAAACCATCCTGGTCACAATTGACAAACAAAGACAAAACAGGACAAACACAGGATGCAAAACAAAGACATCACAGATCGACTTAATGTTGCCTCTTAACAGCAGTAAATGCCAGCCATCTATATCACTCAGCTTACACAAAATATAAGGTTAGTCAGCTGGAGTCTAGGTAGTGGACATTCACTACCTCCTTAATAGGAGAGTGACAGCTCCCACAGCGAACAGCCCTTATAAAGGTGGCTTTTTGAAGGATGATACGAAAATGTATGCTTATCCAGACGAGTTAATCTAAAGGTTTTGTTACTTTTACAAATGATGATCCTGTCTATAAAATTTTTTTTTCTATATATCCTGTCTGTTTTGTAAGCAGCCAGCCATCCGTTTACCAATCCTAGGGACGGGCAATGATCCCCTGGGGTAATGAGACGGGTATCTTTCAAATGAGACGGGCATAATCATTTATAGCATTTGGAATGAGACGGGACAATTCTCATCAAGTAAAATAACTTCAACTCATGATCGATGTATTTCGCTGAAAAATGTTTTTATGACTATCCACAAACGGCAAGCGTAGAATAGGAAGTAAAGCTCTAGCGCTATCTTGTGGCTGAGTAGTAGGTTTTCCAAAGCTAGGCTTGCAAGTTTAGTTTCTTGTTTGAAAACCTTTGACATCTGTCAAAACAACAACAACAACAAAGCCACACAATGTCCCTGCAGCTTTGGTTGAAGTAAAGCAAACATAGATCATCTCGGAGAACCTATTCCAAGGACCTTCTCTGGCAAAAGAGACAGAAAAAAAAGTTTTCACCATTATTTTCATCACATTATTTTGTTATCATATCCATTTTTTATTTATTAAACTTAATATTTTCTCTTAAACTCTTTAATTATTACTCTTTAATTCACTTTATATTGTGTTACCGTTTTTTCCGCAGCTAAAACAGCTGATTTAGCTTTTGAGGAGACACCATATTTACAAACAAACAGAAAGTACTGCTTTACCTTGAAATAAATATATGAATACCAGAGTATACATAACACTGTAACGACAACATAAGTAAATCGTTTTACAAGTTATGTTACATAGTTTATATGCCTTTCTATACACCTTTAACTTGAAATGAAGAATTTGTCAATAGGCTTCTAGGAATCTGAGCTTCCGAGGCCAAGGTGGCCCAGAGCGGCCAGACCTTGGCCTACATATGCTTTGTCAGTTAAAGTGAGACACCCTGTCTTGCCATTCTGGCTAACACTGTAAGTGTTGGCATTTCCCCATATTGTCTGGCAATAGTTTATCTGAGGGAGGATGTTTGCATTGTAGAACATTATCTGTATATCTTTTAACTAGTAGATGTTTCTTTTGATGCATAATCCTTAGTTTGGCAGTTATTTTCTTAAATATGTCATTTATGTGACATTCCCAGTTTAGTATTTTTTTATTTAAGCCAAGTATTTTACCTTTCTTTACTTGTTGTAATTGGTTGTTATTTATGCTTAGTTAAGACTCGGATCGGTGTTTATGTGTTTGAAGTGACTTGTGAGAGCATTGAAGTTGATTTCTTGTTATTGAGATGCTCATATCATGGCCCAATTGTTAAATTATCTGCAAGTCTTTGTACAAACTACTTTTAAATCTGTGGTGTTCAAAGCCTCTCTGTATATTGTTCTTTCAATCAGTGTTCTGGAAAGGTCACACATTAAAAGTTCATTTACCTAGGTGATAAATATCAAGGGTCTTAATATGGACCCCTGTGGAACTCCTTCTATAACAGTACAGCACATCTGCCTGTCAACATATATACAATCTGGTTATTATTGGATCAGATTAAATCCATTTCAGGGACGTATTGTTTAGTTTATATAATTTCAGTTTATCAAGGAAAATGTCATGGTTAAATGAATTAAAAGTTGTGACAAAAGGGTGACATTTGCATGGAAATTCTATATGTAGTCTATGTATTCTCAATGAAATGCTACATTTGATAACACAGATGGTAAGCAAATACTATATTGTTTCCTGAGACCTAATAGAGTAAGGTGACTACTCCAAAGAAAGATGAAAAATTCATATTGACTCAATATTTCGGTTTATTATCAAACC
>JARFOD010010472.1:0-11406 GCA_031763545.1 Mopalia muscosa
ATCATAATATGACATTATATTTAGAATCTTGAAATCATCTGCTTTCTAAATATATATGATGTTAATATAATCATCCTATGGAAATAACCGTAACAGCCACGAAAATATAAGAGTCGCATATTTTACTCCTCACTAGCGGTAGAGTCCTTAAAATCTTGAGAGGAAAGTGAAAAAGATAAGGTATCTTCAGAAAGAATCAACGCCAAATTTAATTATTTTTACTACGTAATGAGAATGTTTTTTCTTCAACTAAAAATATTCTTGATTAATTTTACCGGCTGACAAAAATGTTTACATACATGTACACAAAATAGAGTTAACAATGGTAAATATTCGTATGATATTACTTCATAACAATATTTAAATAATTTTATATCAGGATTAATTTTAATGTACCTGGTTTAAGTTGTCCCCAATCCACATCATCCTCTTCTTCTTCTTTCTTGTGAACATCTCTGTAGTATGACAATAAAATCATATCTTACAATGTCATTAATTCTTTTCATTTTTTACATATTCTTTTCCAACATACATGAATGTACATGTATTTGACAGATATCCTTCATTTTCTACATACATTTTCACCTAGCAGATCTTTTTTAAAGGTAGGTTTACCTACCAAACAATGTTACAAAATATCATCTGAGTGATGATCTGTTATACAATTTAAAATCATTTTGACAGATCATTTGTGTCGTCTGCTTCAGTCAAATCACAGATAAACTGGTTTAAACCTGTTTGTAGCAGCAGTAGGAAGAATTTGATTGGATAATATTGATTAGTGTTTGAATATGGGATATTTGCATTGAATAAAAATATAATCATAATTATCTTGCTTTGTGAAAATTTCATTGAAGAGGTTCTGCAGTCCAATTCTAAACAGACTGAGCCACATCTGCATATATGTCTATAATTTTCCTGGTACATGTATTATTAAAGTTTACTATTTTCCCCAGGTGTGCAAGAATTATTTATCATTTGATACGAATATAACAGTTTTTTGATACGATAAAGTTGACACATTTGGTAAAACCTATATGTATATGCTTTTATTCATTTTGATCAAAATACAAACGTTCTTCAATAACCAAAATAAAGCCACATTGCCAAATATTCTCTGATTTCTAAAGAATTTTTAGAGAAAGTACAAATTCAGTTAATTCAAAAGCATACCTGTGTTTCAAAATGGATCTGAAATCCAGACTTGAATCTTTTGGATCTGCAATAAAAAAAAAAACACTTATATTCAGATTTGTTCAAAATATGTTATTTACATACCATATTCATCCAAATTTATGTGTAAAACATTAGTTTTTTCAGAGTGTTTTCTTTCCACTCTGTGCATTTTTGTTACAGCACAGCACCAAATATTAATTTCTGTGCATATTGTGATGGCCTATTGGTGTATTTAACATTATTTATGTAATTATATTAACTACATGTAGCATCCCTGTGTCAGTCATTAATTTTTGGTAAACATATACATATCATTTGTTAGCATTGTTTAAACCAGTATAGAATCCAACATTTGGTATAAAGTTAAAAGAACCAACAAATTTTTCCTACAAGGCATTAAGTACCTTTCACGAATATACTGAAAGTGGCCGTGTCTGTTATGGCACCTCCCTGCTCCAAATTGACAGTGTATTTTGCCTCGTCTGTAGTGCGACTTTTCTTGATCTTTAACGTGGCTGATTTCTTCTTATCATCAACAACAATGGAGATTCTTGTGTCTTCCCTCAACTCCCGGCCAGCACGGTAAAATTTTACGCCCGGCATGCTTTTGCCATCGATGTTAACCACATAGTTAAGTGGCTCACCTGAGAACCAACAATGACATTTCTTAGATAATGGTCTGATGACAATTCTTACCTAAATAAATCACTTACATGCCCAAGGTTTTGTATGTGTGTATCATTATGTTGTTCATTAGTTCAACAGCAATATCTTCTGACAGTATAAAATATATGCGACAAATTGTTGCAAAATTTAACAAATCAACACCCAGGACACCTGAAACCAATCCCTTTTACCATTTATGTTCAATACAAGAAATGAAAAAAGGTGTTTTAAAAGTTTTTAGTGTAAAATTAAATGGAAAAGGGGTACAAAAAAGATTGTCGAGTTTGATTGAGATTTAATAACATGCACCATGTTATATTATTAAGTACACCATACACCCAAAAAAGAATAGATATTATGATTTAATAGTGCCCATTTCTTACCTTCTACCACCACCTGGTTCTGGAGCTTCTCTTTAATTTTAGGTCCATCAACTGTCTCTTTAGCCTTTGACATTCTACGAGGGCCTTCACTTTCATATCCACCCTTGAAGAGAAGTAAAAAACAAGACTTCTGTTAGGGATTCTAAAATAATATATCCACATTTTCTTTTCTAAAAAGCTCAACAGTAAATCGTTGAATTTAGCTGAGTAAAAAATTTAGCTTTTACTTTAAGAATAAACTCTTAGCACATGTGGCTTTTTTTTGTTGTTTTTTTTTGTGACAGAAATAATAACTGTGGCTTTTTAAAAAAACCAAAAAAAGATCAAACGTTATCAAAAGCAAGCGATGTGTTCATGCTACAAGTTGGAGAATGTGAACAATCTAGCTCTAGCTTGTTACATGTGTATACACCTGGAGAGTTACAAAAACATTAGAAATGTAGTTTATAACATAATTAACACATAACTAATCTCACCCGGCCAATTATTCTTAATCTAACTCGACGACGCATTTTGTCAGGTAAAACCACTCAGGTAAACTACCCAGTAATCTCAATCCTCTCCCATCAAGATGTTCTCATATGTTAAAAACCTTAGGTTCTTATCTACACAGATAAGACGTCGGAAAATGTAAAGCTTTTTGAAGAATATCAGGAACCACAGATAAATATAGATAACGATAACAAATGCTATGCCCTTCACAACAGGGGAGAGAGGGGGCGAAAAGTCGACATTTTTCACATTGATAAATCTGAAAAAGTACACATGACTATTTCTCTAGTTTCAATTATCCTTGATGAAATGGTAGTGTACTGCAGTTATAGGAGCAAGAGAGCCCTGACATAAAAACAAATCTGAGATGGCAATGTGAGACACCCTAGAGAGATGTGTTTTATTTAATAAGCCGAGGTTGGCTTTTGCACCCGTGTAATGTAAGCACAGGGTAGATTCCTGCTGCTAAGTACACATTTCAAGGCTAAAGTTTCTTTCATCAACTTTCACACAATTCTGTATTTTACTACATTTATACCTTGGTAGGTTTATCAATACTAGACATGATAGTTCTATTATACTCAAAATTCATCCACTTCTTCATTTTATTCATTACTTGGACCTGTACTGTAATGTTTGTGACCATAACCTAGAAATTGCTCTTCTAAAATGTCAAATTTAAGCTAAAATTAGGATATCATATGAAAGTCACTGCTTTGCTGATTTTGTTACCTTAAAGGGGAAGTTATGAAAAACAGAGCAATATTAATTTTTAACAAAAGTGCAAGTCATTTCCAGACTGACAACAATGGTCAAAATCTGTGCAAAATAGCGTTTTAGACAAGCAGATAAAACAACAAAAAGAAACCTGGCTGTCAAAAGTCCCTACATCTTCCAAAACTAAGTATAGCCTTTGTACACATTTGTTTCTTATCTAGTAGTTTGATATGCTGATGGTAGGGAAGAAAAATGAAAATGACTTGAACCTATAAGACTATTAAAACATATTAACAATACCACCATATCACATATAAATGTATAATTTTCAAATTACCTGTTTGTCCATGCTCATTTTACCTACAAAAATATAAACAAAAAAACAATTAATCTAATATTAAGGTGCAACACATATTTTCCTCTTCAATTAATTTTGACCAAGGCTTTTTAAAAGCCAAAGTAAAAAAACAGATTAAAAATTTAACTAGTTATTGTTTGAGATTAATGGAGTTAGTGTCAGTACCAAGTTAGTCTAATAAACATTTTAGAGAAGTTGAAATCACATAGAAATACTAACGCCATGTGACAGATTTGTTGTTGGTATCAACTAAGACTGAAATAAATCCAACAGAAATAATTACCAAACAAGTTGACAGTTTCTAGACAGGAGTTAAACAATTTCTACACAGGAGTTAAGGTTTCCAATGTAATATTGTTAACATTTAAAAGGTAACATTTAACATGAAAACATTGGACTTGAGAATTAATAAGAGACACTAGAATTTCAAATAATTCTGTAGATTAAAAAGTGTGCTATTTCAGAACTTTCATAAAAAATTATTAAAATATTATATGATATCAAAGCGATTTAATGAAAATGTGGATTCGTAACTTAGACACAATTATATTGTAACTGGTTGGCAGTTGATTGTTAGCTATGGTGAGGCCCTATCTTCAAAATGTCTAAGGTGAATTCCCCAATAAAGACATCCATTTTTTATTTTTTTAAAAATTAACTTTTTTTAAAATATGAAGATCAGCATATTTTAGTTTGCCTGAAGTAGCACAAAAATTTGTTTAAACGAAAGATGGAAAATTAACCAATGGAAAGGATAAAAAAGGTGGTAGTAACCGAACTAAAGTATAAACATTTTTTGATGTACACATATACATAAAGTTTCAAAATAAAGGAAAAATAAATAATACGTACGTATCTTGGCATAGTCCAAGGACAGCTGAACATTGAGCACAAAGGGCAGGGTTTTATAAGTCAGTCAGGCAGTTATAAGACAAAATAACAACTCATAATCTCTTTTCTCTTCCTGCTGTTCTATGAAACTTTAATATTACAGTGACCGACCAACTGGTAAAATTTTACACCAAATTTGATTTAATACAAACAATTGGAATGATAAATTTTAAGGCTTTACAGAACACCTTACAATGTGTCTGTCGTTTTGGACGGGCCTTTCAAATCACTTGGTCGCAACTAAAATTACCTGAACAGGTAAAAATCAACAGGAAGAGAAAAAAGGGATGATGTAAATCACATTATGTAAACACTGCTATCATGCAAATTGACTTTAGATACCAGCATGCAGCCTTGGACTTACAGATTCCTTGATTGTTTCAGGACTCCAGTCTAGATACAAGGACTTGCATTAACTATGCACATTTACAGAGCGAATTTAGTAAAACAAAGTACTAACCATTTTAATGGGCTTTTACATTCTATTGATTATTTTACTAGACAAGAGACACTTGTTGAAAACAATGACATGAAAAAGTTCAATGTTAATTTTGCTATTGAGTTAGTGGTGTAAATGCTTTCAAACATACAGGATAGATATATTTTTGCCATTAAACATTTCTGACATATTTCTATGGCATGTTTGCACATGAATAAAATGTTTTAAAGTAAATCTCTAATAAGATTAGACAAGGACATTTTATAAACTAAAATTATTGTCCTTCACAAGATGTCTTTATTTTCTTTTATATTTTATTAAAAAAAATTGGTATAATTTTGAAGTTTGACATCCTATGATACGAGTACATACCGTCATCATCATAGTCCTCTATATGGACTGCTGGTCTATCCTCGTCGGCCTCGTAACCATCCTTTTCTTCCTCGTCACCGGAACTTCCTGATGATCAGATTTATACTAGACACACCACACCAACACTACATGCTTTATAAATCAGTTCAGTCCAAAGCAAGAAACCATATACAGAAACTAAACTGGCTTTAAATCATTTTCTTGTTTGTCAAGTAAACCTAAAATTTTGGTAATATTTTTCACTTAATTTTTAGCTTGCACCATATTGATAATAGAACAGAATTATTATCTAATATACAGTTAAGGCCAATCTCGTCTTTTCAATCGAATGGCTTCTTTTCAAACTTTCAAAAGTGTTAAATTCTTCCCCTTTAGTTTATTATTAAAAAATAAACTAAATGTTGATGTGACCAGATTTGTTTCTGTATAAAGAAGTTTTATTGAGAATTAAATAGAATGAGATACTACTGGACTGGAGCTATATGTAGGGTAGATGTAATCCATTGGCTATTTTCAAAGGGAATACTTTAAAAAGTTATACGTGTACCTTTACATTACAATTAATAAAAATATCAGATATTCATCCATTTATTTTTTATTTTCTCATTACATGTACAGCTATTTTGAAATTTCTTTTAAATTTAACTATTCACTAAAGTTATTGTTAGAGGATAAGTAAAAATGAACTTAAAAGCTTTTTTTACGTGTGAGTCAATGTGTTAATTTAATTGTTAATGTCTGCATTCGTTAATTTTGTTGTGCTCAGTTATAAAAATTATATCACTCATTCTATGCAGGAATTAATGAATAAAATGATTTATAGATTTCTTTTCTCAAAATTTAATTTCATTGGACATGGGAAGTAAACTTTTTTCTGCAAATTCAACACCTGTCACAAATTTAAAATAAGGCAGACAGCATGTTCTGAAAGTGTGAATGGCACATGAGTGGCCTCCCAAAAATTAAGAAATATCTGGATGACAGTTATGGACAGAATCCATGATTAGACACCTCTATCATATAGGGATAAATTCACAAACACCTCAGCTTACACTATTTAAGTGAGAGGTTATGTACATTGCAAACATGTATTGGTTTTATATTAATTGGTTAGATCAGGATAGAATACCAGGATCCAACTTCACATATACTACTTTTTCTATGGGAAATCCAACAATTTTAATTTCAAGCAACAGTACGTTATATCAAATCACGAAAATAGACATGTCCTTTTGGCTGCACAAGTAACAACAATAGTAATAAAGACGTATACAGGTTTCTTTGTGGACATTAACAACACATTTAATTAATGGATTGAATCTACTGTAGCTATGTGGGGAATTAAAACATGTAGTTAATCAGGTAAACTGTACTCATTTCAATTCAGTAGTATCTCATGTTTTGTATGTTAAAACAATCAAAGTTTGAAGCCAACAAACCATGCATGTGAGTCACAATCTGAAGGTTACAAATTGAAGCAGACAAGATGGCTGCTTCAACTAATAGTCAATGTACTAAACATTTACCCAGAGCAATTTGCTACGGTTCTCTGATGGCTGGTTATAAAACACTTTCATCAAGGTATCAGTACGTCAGATTTCGGAAGTGCTGAGAGGGTGGCATCCAAAAGGAATGGTTTTGGATTCCTTTGGTTCCTAATAGCCGGGACAACCTTTGCTCACAAACATAATGGTTCTGGCATATCTTTAACAGAAACAGAATCCCATTATCTTTCCCTCCCAATTTTGATCATATTTCACAGGCCATGTTGAAATATTATGATTTAGTATTAGGTTATCAGATGGCAACACTCCCAAATTTAGAATCTTTTTACCAAATGAATATCCTCTGTAATGCATGATGGTTGGCAAGACAGACCATTTGGTAATCAAAGTTTTTCAATTGATTTTGTATATTTGAATGCATTCTGCTTGTAGTAAATGTCTTAGTACATGTAGTTAACTTAGTGGCCTTCAAATGGTGTCACACAAGTCTACCAATCTAAATAAACTTATGATAAAAAGTTTATTAGATTGCTGATATGAATTCTTAGTTATTGGATGTTATTCCATCAAACACACTTTTTAGTATCATTTTGATTAGATTCACATTTCATACAAGTATAAACCTCTTCTACAATGATTGATTAAAGCTAGATAAAAAAATTACCGGACAAAATGATTTTGTAAATTTATTTGATAATTTATTCAACACATTGCAAGCTATAGGTCCAATAAAGTTGAAGCTCAATGCCCTCGGTTTTCTCGCCAATGAAGGAATGTGAGTGAATTAAGATTTTGTTCATGGAAATAAATTTATTAGAAAATAACAGTACAACATTTTAATCTCATTCCAGATATTGCTTTTCAATTATAACGGAATGATATTGAAAAAAAAAAAGTCTGCAATACATGTATATAAGTAAAGCTCTTATTGTTTATATTGTAACAATATTATCTGAGAAGTGGGTAGAATTCACCTTGAGTTGAGTAGTCATACATGGCTGAACAAGATGTCACAGGTTCAACCTTCGATAGGATAGTAAGAAAAACACGGTGAAAATTATCGGCTCCCTGCAATTCATTGGGAGTGAATCAGCATGTCTCTACTCATATAATTTTAGAGTTAAACGAATATCTGATAAATCAGGAGGCAGTGGGTTCAACATGAGCTGTCATTTTTTCACAAAATCTTAAACTTCTAAGAATGTCAATTAATTTTCGAATATAAGAAAAACACATAAATTTATAAATATTATATACAGAATTTTTATTCCAGCTTTAATCTATCATCGTTGTTAGCCTAATCAACACTGTTCTTCAAAACTGACTTTGGTTCAGACTGTATTAAAAAACAATGTCTCTACAAATTAGAGAAATTATTAAAGACAAACTCTCAGTTCAAATTTTAGCAAAGGCTTATTATTATTTGTATATATAATACAATAGCTCTGTGCTGAGACAGCATGGAGGAACAAGGTTGAGTAGAACAGGTTCTCACACTATAAGAAAAATGTTAATCTTAAAGCCATGCAAAAGGGACCAATCATATGACCAATCATATGAAAAACAGAATGGCTGATAAAATGGTTACGAAGCAGGTGTTAATTAATAGCTATATTGTTGATTCAGTAATTGACTGAAACAAGACTGGCATACTATGGGAATTTTATACAACAGGACATTCTGAATCCCATTCTTTCAATATATCAAATCATGTGAGGATTTACAAGGAAATTTATCAGCCGTTCTATTTGAGTCCTTTCCGTACATGCATCAGTGCAAAAAATGTTTTACCTTCTTCAAGAATGGTCGTTGGCTTTTTTTTATAAGCTGGTTGTTTCCTAGAGTCTGCTGCTGGCGAATTTTTATTATTATCTTGTTTTTTGTTGTTACCCTTTTTACCTTCATCGTTTGGCTTATCTTCTGCTTTCTTTGCAGCTTCTGGCTGCTTTTTTGACTTATCATCTTTTTCTGAAAATGCCGATGCAGGTAAAAAAGGAAAGAGCATTCAAAATTGGGAAATCAGTCACAAGCAGGATTTCAAAAATAAGGTAAATTACCCTGGAGGATAATTACTGAAGGAGTAAATCTATTCTAGTTTATCTACTAGGGCTGGTTGTTCAGAGTGGTACTCACTTTAAGCCGTTGTTGTAAGTTACCGTTCCACAATTCATTTGTGGCAGCAGGTATTTTACTCTGGTTTATTAATATAACAACTCAGCCCCAGAGAATAGGTCAAACCAGACACTTTGAATAACTCCAAACTGAGCACTCTGCACTATACTTTTAAGCCAAATTCAAATGACTAAGTCTAATGTTCAAATAACATTTATGCCTTTTCAATCACAATTCAATTTAATTCCGCTTAATTTGAATAAAGTCATAGTCATAACTAAAGGGATCAAAAATTCTATCAACGAAGAAGAACTTCAAAAAGAACGAAACATGCAGGAAACTTTAACAAAATTTTTTTTGTATCACATTGAATAAAAATAGCAGTCTATACTATAATTTTCAAGTCAAATTCAAATGACTACACCTAATGTCAAAAATACATTTATTTCTTTTCCATCACAATTCAATTTGCATAATTTGAATAAAATCACTTTTCATAACTAAAGTGATGAGAAATTTTATCATGCAGAAAACTTTTTAAAATTCAGTCTTCAATTGAATTCTTTTAGTGGTACAACACTGTTCACACACAACAAAAGTTCTTACGCTGCATCTTCTTCTGTTAACGTGAAAAAAGACAAAAATGAATATTAAATACACAAACAATTGAGACTAGATTCTACAGAAAAAGTAACAGTACATAAAATACAAAGCTTACATTAGCTTTTCAACATCTAATTTAGAATCCAAGCAATGCTGAAAGCTAAATCATTGCCTTTCAAATTTCATTGCAAAAGAAATTTTAAGAAAAAATTGTAACAGCGTATATGTCATCAGTTTTCATTAATTTGTCACCTCAATAATTTAAAACTACTGCTTAAGAGAGAAATAAAATATCCACAGACTAAAGAAATACTTACATGCATATGCATTGTAAACATCAATTAAGCAGAATTCAGCAATTTTTTAAAGACTCTAATACACTTAAAAAATATTTGGTTTTTTAATTATGAAAAAAATAAATATAACATTGTTATAAATTAAACATCACTTACCAGTTCTTCTGGTGTTGGTTGAGGAACTGTAAAACAGAAAATAGAAAAAAAGTCAGATTTACTGAATACATACCACTTTTAAATTTGAAAAGTGGTTAAATCTTGGTAGATTTGAGTGCTTTTTTATACAAGGGATTTTAATGTCAGTTTTCAGGAACAAAGATATCATAGAGTGAGGCTGAAAATGACTGAAAAACTTGACTTAATTATATGTAAGATATAATCAATAGTATAATTATCAATAATATTTTCATACAATCTGTGTTCAAGTCAAACCAAAAGGGGATAAAGATCCTTCACTATTGTCGGATGAATTTGAGATAGCAACCTGGAAAAATTTATAACAACTCCCCTGTAAATTATATAAAGTTGTTTAACATGCCTTAAAAAAAGTAACATTAAAACATATTATTCTTCAAAATAAAATGTCTGGTTAAATCTCAGAATACATGAAAACAAATTTAGTAAATACCATCGACTTGTAGACTGGCCATGGAAGTGGCATTGCCAAATTGGTTATCGATATCCACTCTGTATTTTCCTGCATCCTCGGGGAAGATTTCAGGAAAGTGAAGTCTACAAGTTCCACTAGCATAAGAAATCTCATGTACTTTAGATGATTTGAGCTCTTTTCCATCCTTAGACCATTTGATCTGTAGAGGTTCTGTTCCTGTGGTTTTAGCAATGAAATCCACAGCGTCACCATCAGTCACCACCTTTATAAAACAACATAAGATCAACATTATTGGCTGAAGGTAAATCAGAACTTCAGATGATTTTTTCCCTGAATTACTGTGGACCATGATGAAAATGTTTTGGATCAGTAGATTGGTTGACTGTAAATGTTTTACAATTTATAAATACACCCATTTTGTGTGTTTATTTGCTGTGCATAATAACTATATCTTACATTATACAATTTCTGGATAACCACTACTTGTTTTGTGTAGTTAAGAGTTGATTAACTCTTATCTCCGAGAGTTTTTTCAGACTTGATTTGTTACCATGAGCCAGTTGCTCAAAGGCTATAAGCAGCTAACGTTGTTCCTTACCTGTGCAGAGAGTTTTTGAGTAATATTTGGTGGCTCTCCTTTCACTTTGGCTGCTGCTGGCTCAGGTGATTATAAGTCTATGTTTTTACCATTATGCCTTACCTGTGATGATTTGTTTGTTTGTTTGTTTGATTGGTGTTTAACGTCGTACTCAAGGGTATTTCACTTATATGACAACAGACACAAAT
>JARFOD010010483.1:0-11406 GCA_031763545.1 Mopalia muscosa
GAATCTTGAAATCCTCTGCTTTCTAAATATATATGATGTTACTATAATCATCCTTTTGAAATAACCGCAAAAGCTACGAAAAGATAAGAGTCGCATTTTTTACTCCTGACTAGCGGTAGAGTCCTTAAATCACTTATTATTTTGAAAAATGTATATATATTATTTTAAAGTTGAAGTGCATTAGAAACAGCTTTGTTCAATTGATCCATGGACATTCATGATTTTCCAGCACATTCTTACTGTAATGTTTAGTTTAGCCCACTTTTCCCCTATTTTTCAGCACATTCTTACGATAATGTTTAGTTTAGCCCACTTTTCCCCTATTTTTCAGCACATTCTTACGATAATGTTTAGTTTAGCCCAGTTTTCCCCTATTTGTCAGCACATTCTTACGATAATGTTTAGTTTAGCCCAGTTTTCCCCTATTTTTCAACATTCTTACGATAATGTTCAGTTTAGCCCAGTTTTCCCCTATTTGTCAGCACATTCTTACTGTAATGTTTAGTTTAGCCCACTTTTCCTCTATTTTTCAGCATATTCTTACGATAATGTTTAGTCTAGCCCAGTTTTCCCAATTTTTCAGCACATTCTCAGGGTAATGTTTTTAGTTTAGCCCAGTTTTCCCTATTTTTCAGCACTTTCTCAAGGTAATGTTTAGTTTAGCCCAGTTTTCCCTATTTTTCAGCACATTCGCAAGGTAATGTTTTGTTTAGCCCAGTTTTCCCTATTTTTCAGCACATTCTCAAGGTAATGTTTAGTTTAGCCCAATTTTCACTATTTTTCAGTACATTCTCAAGGTAATGCTTAGTTTAGCCCAGTTTTCCCTATTTTTCAGTACATTGTCAAGGTAATGTTTAGCTTAGCCAAGTTTTCACTATTTTTCAGTACATTGTCAAGGCAGTGTTTGGTTTAACCATGTTTTCACTATTTTTCAGTACATTCTCAAGGTAATCGTTAGTTTAGCCCAGTTTTCACTATTTTTCAGTACATTCTCAAGGTAATGGTTAGTTTAGCCCAGTTTTCCCTATTTTTCAGTACATTCTCAATGTAATGGTTAGGTTAGCCCAGTTTTCACTATTTTTCAGTACATTGTCAAGGCAGTGTTTGGTTTAACCACGTTTTCACTATTTTTCAGCACAGTGTTTACCTGGTAGTTTTTCCTTAGACGGTTTGGAGATATGTGAGACTTGTGATATAGGCTTCTACCAGACTCAATATGCTCAGTCACAGTGTGTCCCTTGTCCACCCAATAAGACCACAGTATGGAGAGGGAAGAGACAACTGTCTGATTGTAGATGTAAGTGTGAAGTTTGGTTTAAAGTTTTATCAAAGCATGTACCCAGCAAACCAAACAACCTTGCGACAACGTTTTATTGTTGCAACAGAATTTTGTGGACTTCCAGTTATGTTCCACAACCTTAGAATACAATTACACGACAACAAATCAGAAACGTAATAGCTGCGTTGTAATATTGTTGACGCATCATAACGTTTTGGCAACATTGTTGTTACGTTGTACAAAAATTCTACCACTTCCAAAGCGATCGATTTGAGTTGTTACAACATTAAACTTTGACGTTTCCTCTAATGTTTTGACAATGTTATAATAACTGGTAAAAATTAACAACCAAATGTCATTGCAGATTTACGTTGCAGTAACGTTGTTATTTCATTACCCTGCGATGTTGCCATTGTATTGCTAGTAAAGATCTCTTTTGGTGCGCAGGCTAGATAGTTTAATATGCATTTTTAAAATAAAGGTAGAGAAAGAAAACTAGACATGCCTGAACCTCATCCATTAAGTAAAAAGATGTCTGTGAAAAAAAGGGAGCAACATAATACATCCATAAATAAGGCACACAGTATGAAATTAACATATTACCTGTGATTTCAACGTTATTTGTTAAAGGCTGTTCAGGACACATAAATCTGGTCTTCAAAACAATTGTATACAAAATATCACACAGTTGTAAATAAATTGTTATTAATTGAGATTAATCTTTTAAATTGTTTCAGTAAAGTGTCAGCCCGGCTATGTCTCAAAGACAGGATTAGAGCCATGTTTGCCATGCCCTAAGGGTACCTATCAGCCTGAAGTGGGCATGTCTGCCTGTTTCCGATGCCCAGGGGATGGCAGCACTAAGAGAACAGGGTGTGATGATCTCCGTGATTGTGAAGGTAGACAGCACAATAATTAAATATATAGTCTTCATGGCACCCGAGTTATATTTTCTGTTGTACATTTTATTAATTTACATTGGTTTGATTCTGGTAAGTGGGGTCAGCTTGTGATTCGGGTAAGTGGGGTCAGCTTGTGATTCTGGTAAGTGAAGTCAGCTTGTGATCTGTTAAGCGGGTCAGCTTGTGATTCAGATAAATGGGGTAAGCTTGTGATTTGGGTAAGTGGGGTCAGCTTGTGATTCTGGTAAGTGAGGTCAGCTTGTGATTCTGTTGAGTGGGGTCAGCTTGTGATTCTGGTAAGTGAGGTCAGCTTGTGATTCTGGTAAGTGGGGTCAGTTTGTGATTCTGGTAAGTGGGGTCAGCTTGTGATTCCGGTAAGTGGGGTCAGCTTGTGATTCCGGTAAGTGGGGTCAGCTTGTGATTCTGTTAAGTGGGGTCAGCTTGTGATTCATGTAAGTGGGGTCAGCTTGTGATTCAGGTAAGTGGGGTCAGCTTGTGATTCGGGTAAGTTGGGTCAGCTTGTGATTCGGGTTAGTGGGGTCAACTTGTGATTCGGGTTAGTGGGGTCAACTTGTGATTCGGGTTAGTGGGGTCAGCTTGTGATTCCGGTTAGTGGGGTCAACTCGTGATTCGGGTTAGTGGGGTCAGCTTGTGTAAGTCTGGTGTGGGTATATATATGGTACTCTCTATATATAAAACTGGGGCCACTACAATTTATTATTACAAAGTGAAGCAAAACAATAAATGTTTTACCAAAGCAAATTACTTCATATATACCCCAATTAGAGAATTTCACAAAACAGTTATGAGTGGATAGGATACAGTCCTGAAGAGAATAATCCTATTACTGATTTATCACATAATGCTCTGAGATTTGTCCATTAACAAATAACATCATGATTCTTGATCTGTGGATGAGACAAAACAAGAGTCTTGTCAGTTGGTGTCACTCAAGAAAGTTAAGCTGGATCTATAGATAACTATTTCAGTTTTGGATGTTGATAATCATAACATTTATGGCTGATATATTGGAAAACTTACTTTCCCAGGACATAGAGGATTTCAATGGAATTGTTCAGATCTTTTCCCAAGATGATGTTCATTTAAATAACTCACAAGACATTCTAGCAAAAACTTGTTTCTACGTATTTGGATATTAGTTTCATGATTTCATGATTCGTTGTGCTACATGTATATCCAATCCGAAGAAACTTCTTGTCCCATGTCTCAATCTGTAACAAGGCTCTTTTATAAACTGTAATTACAGAATGTATAACCAAAATAATCAGTCATTTCTTTATCCGACCGGCCTGCCGCAGTGGCTTAAGTGGTAGCATGTGCGCTTACTAATCCTACTCCAATTTACCATTCACCAGATCGAGTCTGTCTGTCGACCATCGATTATATGAGTGAGTCACACAATGTGAATTCGGTAATCGCGATTTCCAGGTTTCCTCCCAAGTTTTTACTGCAATGAGGCAAGAAACAGTGTG
The DNA here is from genome assembly GCA_031763545.1 of Mopalia muscosa. Classification (NCBI taxonomy): domain Eukaryota; kingdom Metazoa; phylum Mollusca; class Polyplacophora; order Chitonida; family Mopaliidae; genus Mopalia; species Mopalia muscosa. Next base: position 3,675 of record JARFOD010010483.1, read on the forward strand.
AAGTGGACAATGGGTCGTCATATAAGTGAAATACCCTTGAGTATGATGTTTTACCCCAATCTATAACAAACAAACCATTATTGAACCTTTGTTTTTAGGGTGATAATGACATTTACTGTTGCCGTTATTTAAATAAATATGTGGTGTCAAAGTCACTGTTCATTGACCCAATTTTAGCCAGCCAGTTCCCAGACATGTGATTTTGTATCAAGCAGTTAGAATTACATGTTTCCACAAAAATCACCTAAAATGTATGTTATCTATTGTAGTTAAAGTATTAACATGTGTCAAACATACCCGTGGAGAAATTAAATAGACTGACCTGTTTATTGCCCAATCAACTTTGAAGGATGCTCACCTCTTGTTCTCCTTTGAAATTCCTGACCTGACACCATTACATGTATATGGTGGGCAGTGTTCATTTTCTCCATGAATGAGATACATCATACAAACTTCTTTAAGTGGCTGGCTGGTGGTTGGAGGGAGCTTCAAGCTGCCCTTGTGCCCTTGGAAGGAATCCGATCTGTTTGTGGTGTCTATTTTGTCCAGTCATTTTCCTTTATTTTGTTCCTTTTTGTCTTTGTTTGTTGCCAGTGTTGTCAAAGGGGGTTGCCTTCATCCATTGGTGCTGGCATGTCGTCATAAAAATGAAATACCCTTGAGTATGATATTAAACACCAATCAAACAAACAAATCTATAAGTGGCATTTACATATCTGTTTATATGTGTTATGTTTCCTTTCAACAGGCGACTGGGATATGCAAAACGACCCATTTAAGAAAGGTGGCTTTGGACAGACACAATTACCAGCGATTCCAGTCAATCCATGTTTTAACAAACCATGTCAAAATGGAGGAGAATGTTCTTATCAACCGCCTTTTAATTTCAAGTGTAAATGTCCAGCTGGCTATGGGGGTAAGCAGAAAAAACTATTTTAGAGAAGGCACAGTTGATTGATGTGCTTCTGATTATGATCTAGCCAAAAAGAAAGTTCCATAAAAGGAACAAAATGCATTGATAGAAAAAGGGTATTCAACTAAAGTTTGTTTGATTCAAAGAAATCGCTCTGGTGATATTCCTGTATGACAGGGAGTCATATACAAACACTTCTAGCTACAAATGTCTTTTGGGGAGAAAGATACTTTTAATTATATTGTAGTTGATGATACCTTACCAAAATGGTTTTGACTGTTTCTAGTGATATATTATCCTCTTATACCCCACGTTGACTGTCTAACTTTTCATTCATTGGATAATGGAAATATGCTTAAAACATGCTTCCCTTAACCAGAGGGTAACTCAGTATAAGGAATCATTAGATTGTGAAGTTAGGGTAGTTTAACATGGACACAAGAATTAATAACTTATTTTTGCCTGATGGAACATGTTTTTATCAATTGAAATTTTAAAGGATATAAAGCGATTTAAACTTTAAAGAAGTCATTGTACAAAGCCCATAGCGCTACATCACAACTCTGGCGAGAAAATCCTTATTGGCGTGATTTCTATTAATTAAAACAAAATTGTTTGTTATAAATTTACACAATGAGCCGTTTTTATGACCATGAATGACAAAAAAAGGCTGAATAATAGTTATGTTGCACACTGGAGTATGGGAATAATAATTCTGCCTGTCAAAATGATCTCCTCTTTGCTCACATGAGATTGTTCTTCAGTAAAGTAGATGCCTACCATGTCAACAACCCCTACCAAGGGTTGCCTTGTAAGTAAATTTGGCTTGTGTTCACCATTAATAAACTTGTCTCAAACACTGGACGATATATTTGATATAACAAAAGAAATACTGCATGTTTGTGAATGGACCAAGAAGATTTGTGAGCTTCATGCTCGTTAAATATCAAATGTACCAACCTGCCAAGTCCAGATTTTCCATTCTTAAACATTCACTTTCTACAAGGCTCTCTTAGGATTACAATGCTACAATGGTTTTTCAAACTTTTTAATTGATTTGTGATTTCCAGGTATAATCTGTGAGAGTGAAATAGACGAATGTAAATTAAAGCCATGTTTGAATGGCGGCATTTGTGAAGATAGACTAGGGGATTACACCTGTATTTGTGCCCCGGGATTTACAGGTAAATAGAACTTGTCTCTTTTGTGTATTGAGAGTTTGAACTGAAATCAAACCAGACTATTTTGACATGTAGCAATTCTGTAAAACAGTATGACTGTTGTTGGGTAATTTTTACTCTATTCATGCCTTTGAGTGCATTGTCCTGTTATACCATACATGGCAAGTAGTGTATCTGATAAAGAGAAAGAGTAAGGAATTTTTGTTGACAAATAGAGAGACTTTCTTTTGACTTAGGCCTACTCAGTTTCAATGATACATATACAGATGTACCAATGAATGAAGCCAAGAAGACTAGGACATAAGCTTACAGAATTATCCATTGCTTTCCTTTTATCATTTCCTTAATGTGATGGCTGATGAATTGAACATGCTTCCAACTTTCTTTGCAGGAAAGAAATGTGAACGTGATTTAGATGATTGTGAACCTAACCCCTGTCAAAATGGAGCGGTTTGTATGGACCAGGCTAACGGCTACCAATGTGACTGTAAAACAGGATTTGAAGGTGCGAATCATATTGCAAGTAGTGTCTTGAATGAGTGCTATCATTTCAATTTTTTCAGTGATTTATAAACAATTAAAAAAGAAACCTGCAACTTAAACGGTCTGTTTTGTCTTTGATTTGTTTTGAGAAAGCAAACTACAGGTATTTAGCCCGCTCCACATTAATTGATTATTTTCTTGTTATTTTACAAGTCAGGTATTAACTGTGAGAATGATATTGACGAGTGTTTGTCGAACCCTTGTCGTAACAAAGCCAGCTGTATAGATAAACCGGGAACGTACGAGTGTGTTTGCCCAGAGGGTTTTGATGGGGAAATCTGTGAGATGAACCTTGATGAATGTTCAGGCAAGCCTTGTCGAAATAACGCCACCTGTTTCGACGCTGCTAACGGATTCAGGTAAAGCTGATCAAAACATAAAAATGAAAGATTTATTCTGATGTTTAATTTGATGTTTTTGTGGTACCATAACCCAGTGTCAGCTAGCCATGCTAATTTGACCCTGTGTCAGTTAGCCATGATACCATATCCTGTCAGTTAGCCATGGTACCATATCCTGTCAGTTAGCCATGGTACCATATCCTGTCAGTTAGCCATGGTACCATATCCCGTCAGTTAGCGATGGTACCATATCCTGTCAGTTAGCCATGGTACCATATCCCTGTGCTGGTTAGCTATGATACCATATCCCTGTATCAGTTAGCCATTTTACCATAACCCTGTGTTAGTTAGCCATGGTGCCATAGCCAAGTGTCAATTAACAATGGTACCATAAACCGGTGTCTGTTAACCATGGTATCATAGCCCTGTTTCAGTTATCCTTGGTACCATAACTATGCGTTAGTTAGCCATGGTACCATAACCCAGTGTCAGTTAGCCATTATACCATAACCCTGTGTCAGTTAGCCATGCTACTATAACCCTGTGTCAGTTAACAATGGTACCATAACCTTATGTCAGTTAACCATGGTACCCAAAACCCTGTGTCCGTCAGCCATGCTAACATAACCCAGTGTCAGTTAGCCAATATACCATAACCCTGTGTCAGTTAGCCATTATACCATAACCCTGTGTCAGTTAGTCATGGTACCATAAACCTGTGTCTGTAAGCCATGGTACAACAACCCTGTGTCAATTAGCCATGATTCCATAAACCTGTGTCAGTTAGCCATGCTAACATAACCTAGTGTCAGTTAGCCAGGGTACCACAACACTGTGTCAATTAACAATGGTACCATAACCTTGTGTTAGTTAGCCATGCTACCATAACCCTGTGTCAATTAGCCATGGTACCACAACCCTGTGTTTAGGGGTTTAGCCAGAAATCAGAAGTAGGGCATCCAAAATAACCCTGTGTCTGTTAGCCATGATAACATAACCCTGTGTCTGTTAGCCATGATAACATAACCCTTTGTCAGATAGCCATGATAACATAACCCTTTGTCAGTTAGCCATGATACCATAACTGTGTCTGTTAGCTATGATACCCTAACTGTGTCAGTTGCCATTGGGACAATGATGCATGTTACATTTCTATTACATTTTTTGTCTAATTTTCGTTTGGACACTGTGTTATTACACCACCGCATTGTACATGTGCTGTACTTGTCTTGTGTCTTGTCACCATTAACATCCAGGGATGGATTTCTTCATGCATACAAATGAGGTAATCCAACAATATTAAAACTAACACAACATACCCTGGAGACTTGTGAACCCATATTAGCCAAACCATGTGTGTGGATATGTTACTCCTTAAACGTGTTCATTCTCACTGATTAATGTGTTTTATATGTTTCTGTTAGATGTCAGTGTATCCCAGGTTTTAAAGGGGAGATGTGTGAGGAAGACATCAATGAATGTGCCTCTTTACCCTGTCTTAACCAGGCCACATGTGTGGATGAAATCAACAAGTACTCATGTCTGTGTCCTCCTGGATTTGGAGGAGATAACTGTGAAGATGGTAATTTTTTTTTTTCACTCCTTGGCCTTTAAGAGGCACATTGATATTATAGTCATTCTGTTTCTTATCTGTCTGTGTGTCTTTCAGCTTTTAATACTATAACTGGAGAATTGATGGCACAGCTGTTTTACTCCTTATCCATTAAGGTGCACCATATAGTTGTCATAATTTTGTGTGTCTTTAAGGATTGTAGGCCCCTTCGGGGTCAAAATTTGTCTTTTTTTTTTTTCATTTGTTATTACGAAAATTCACATTATTAGCCTACATTTAGTGAAACAATTATTCAAAAATTCCAATTAGAAGTCCTTTTATTTTAAGTTTGAAAATTGTGATTCAATGCATTGTCAGTTTTCAAATTTAAAATTAGAGGACTTCTAACTGGAATTTTTGTATTATTGTTTCACTAAATGCAGGCTAATAATGCGAATTTTGGTATTAACAAATAACATAAAAATATACAAATTTTGACCTTGAAGGGGCCTACCATCCTTAACCTTTTAATACTATAAATAAGGAATTTATGGCACAGTTTTTTTTACTCCTTAGACATTAAAGGGGCACAGTTATATTGCCATCATCTTGTGTGTTGCATAGCTTTTGATACTTTATCTTGCGAATTGATGGCATAGGGTTTGTACCCTTTGGCCATTAAAGGTGGATAGTGTGTTGCTGTCACCATCTTGTGTGTTTTTATGCTTTTAATACTACAAGTGAATTGATTGCACACCTTTAAATCTCCACATGTTGAAGTTTTGATGACATTCTGAACAATTTTAAAAGATTACTGTTTTGGGATACAATAAGATGAGGAGTTACTACCGTTCAAAGGGAATATTTTAAATACTCATTTTTAAGGAGACATTTCTTCATGAGAATATTTTATTTTTATTAGCAGTGGATAGAAATTGATTCTGCCTATGTACAAAAGATCTTATGCTTGTTTCTGTTATTTCAGTATCCCACTTAATATCTCAGCAACCATATATATAAAGAACTGTGGTTGACTTTTAATGTGTTTATTTTTGTTTACAGTATTACAGTCCGACTTTAATTTAGTGTTCACAAAAGGTGGGACGACAGATTATGGCCGTGTTGAACTCCGGCAAGATTTGACACAGTTTACCATTTGTTTCTGGATGCAGTCAGATGACAATGAAAATTATGGGACACCATTTTCTTATGCCACCCGGCAGATTGACAACGCCATTACAATTACAGATTATAATGGGTATAAATCTTCAGTTCAAAAGAAGAATTTAACGATGTACACAAGGAATGTATGTCTGAAACATGATAACTTCATTCTGACTCAATATTTCAGCATTTATTCTGCCATCTTCAGGAAACAATGGCATAATAATTTCAATGCTGATATACTCAGTTAAAATGAAGTCCTCTTTCAACTAAAATTGAAAAGAATATTTCTCCCTTTTGAGAAGCCCCAACCCACATTGAGTCATGCCTTAATCTACGATTAGACCATTTCCACTTGGAGTAAAAAAACCTAGTCTTTTTTTTGTGAACGGGAATAATTAAAGATGATCTACAGCAGCAACGCATATGCTTTAGGTTTTCTAGTTATCCTCTCTGCTGTGTTAACCTTTAACAAGAGTGGGAGTTCCAGGGAAAAGTTGTTTCCCTTTTGTGTGGTCCTGCCTTCTGTTGTAGGATTCTTCCAAACAGTAAATTCAGGGAAATATTGGCACAAGAAACAAGGTTAATTTCCCTGTTTCTAAGTTAAACACTTAGAATCCTACAGGTGACCTGCTTCCTCACCTCTTTATTGGTTTTAGTTTTGAAATTAGAAATAGGGTATTGGTCACAAGTATAGCTGCTATTGTGAAAGGCTGCTCTGCATTAAAACCCTTGGGGGATTATTCGCATATAATTGACTCAAGTTCAAAACGATTAAATGGATGTGTGGGAACTTCTACGCAACCAATCAGATGTTGTGTTACGAGAGGATAGCAATAGTCAATAACGGAAGTGGGTAAAGTGTTGTCAAAACAAGGATATGTTGGGGATATTTAACCAACATTGAATATGTTCCCACCCCTACAGACACCAATTCTCCATATATACCCAAATAGGGCTTAACAAAGTTAAACAAATTGTTAAAACTAGCGTATATAACATTCAACATATGTTATTACCGCTTTAACTTGAAACCTGATCATTTTATCCCCCAGGGGGTGTAGCTGTAATTCTATTCAGATGTGATTAATCAACCGCGGGTTGTAATGCAGAGTAGCTCAGAATAAAACCCTTGGCTAGAGAAGATGTGGCTATTTAGGTTCAAATTTCACGTGGGTTATTTGTTTGATTGAGGTTTATCATCATACTAAATGGTATTTCTCTTATACGATGTCAATTTCACACTTTCCCTTGCTTAAATATGGCATAAAACTTAAAGAACACCCTGTAAAACAAAAAGAGCTGTGATTGCTGGAGCCACGTGGTGTGACTCACTCATATACCTGATGGTTGACAGGTGGAAAAAATAACTTTGATGTGAGATTAGCTAAATTCATCACAAATCTTCTTTTTTTTTTGGACAGATTTTCTCTGAATGTAAATGGTGAGAATATAACAACTGATGTAAGCGCCAATGATGGACAATGGCATCATATCTGTTTCACCTGGTCAAACATACGAGGAACATTCAAGATTTATCGAGACGGACTTCTTCTTGATAGTGGTAATAACCTAGCGAAGGGACAAACTGTTCAAGGTAGGTTTATGGCTGCTCTCCTTGTTTTCTGTGTGAAAACTGTACTGTTTGTTTATAGGGCTTAAACAGATTGAACAGGAAAAGTTGTGTTTTTTCTTCTCATGTAGATCAGATATAATTCCATAGAACAAACCTCCAATTTAAAGTGGCTTCTTACTATGTGATTTTTATTAACTCATTCACTACCACAGGGCAACCAAGCATAGGCTACATCAGTGTGTTGCAGCACTCATCCCCAGCACAAACTGGGCAGGCTCAGCTGTATGAAGAGAATGCAACCCAGACCAAATGTTGTTGTTCAGCTTTCAATAAAATACTTATTATTGACAAATGAATATTAATAAAACAATAAAAACTGCTGTTGTTTTTTTATATTTATTTAGCTTTGTATAAATAATTTCACATGTGTATTTGCAATGAGTTTGGTTGCATCATAGTAAG
>JARFOD010010494.1:0-11406 GCA_031763545.1 Mopalia muscosa
TATTTGTGTCTGTCGTCATATAAGTGAAATACCCTTGAGTACGACGTTAAACACCAATCAAACAAACAAACAAACTGTGAACAAGGCTACATTGACCATTGGCTACATAGACTGTTAGCGACACAGAACTCTACATCTACAAGTTGAATAAGCTTACCTTATATTCAGGTGTAAATTTTTACTGAGTTACTAACCTTTAAATTCATTTGAAAATTGTTACTAAGTTACTAACCTTAAACTTCAGGTGTAAATTGATACTAAGTTACATCCCTTTAAATTCAGGTGTTTATTGTTACTAAGTAACTAACCTTTAAATTTGCTGATGAAGCTGACTCAGGAATGCCACCGTTGTGTTGCTCCATGTTAGGGGAGCTGTGGGGATTCCGCTTGAGTGTAGGGGAGCCCCCATGCTGTTGATTGTATTTTTCCGCAACGGCTTGGATATCAGCTAGAAAAGAAAAAAAATGAATTAAATGATTGATATTGAATGGAGTTTTATGTCATGCTTTAGATAATTACAATTATATGACACTAGCGCAACCAAGTTGTTGGATGTTTTGATACTGTTGGAAAGTTAATCTTCCTACAGTGCTAACAAAGTACAACATTGCTACTCTCCAAATAAACTGCCTTTATCCAGAGGGCTGAATAAAATGACAACTGGATAGAAAACATTTACTTATTTGCCAAGACACATAAAAAAGTAATAATTGATTTCTTGTTATAGCTTTCAAAATGTACAAAAGTATCCAAATTAAGGCATTATACAAAAAAATAATGTGAATATTTCATTTATTTTATTGATCGGTAATTCTAAACAGGCTTAAGCATTGAAATAAAGCCAAGTGCGTCAATAAAACATTGGAAAAAAGAAAAAAGAAAATAAATACAGAAATGAAGCAAGATGTTAATAAGGGTAGTTAACTGGAAAACTAATAAACTAAATTAAAGTTTAGATATTCATTTAAAACATGTCGAGCGCATTTAAACGTCTTGTTTAAATTATCAATAATAATATAATATTGAATACAATCTAGTGATTATGGAATGACCTATCTCTAAAGTATACATGCAATTTATACAGCTAATCACATTGCAGAGTGTAAGGGTTGTTAAACACATGTGATAGATTAGCTTATAGTAGTTTTTCTGAAAGTCAAACAAATATATTTATTAATATATTAAGACATTTGTTAGTTGAAAACATGTAAACAGTTAAAGTAACTGTGTACTAAATTAAAGCTGAAATAAATAAAATATAAATATATGTAAAGGCAACTAGTTAAACAGATAAAAATAGACAGCTATTGGCGTCGTCGTAGAACAAGAAATCAAGATACAAGTTTCAGAGCAGTATGACATTTCCGTACTATACTTATGAAACCCAAATTGTGTTAAACCATAAACTTGAGACATTTCCATACTGCCATAAAATTCAAATGTGTTAAGCCATATACATGAGACACTTCTTCACTGTCGTTATGAAAATCAAATTTTGTTATACTGATAACACTAAAACCACAAGAGATTCACATTAAGTCATAACAAACCCCCAGCTTTGACTCTGAACTTCCCTGTGCACAAACCCGCACCTCCCAGTAACAGCAAACTGACGCTCAACCAACTACAAACTCCTCACTCAATCAGAGTAAATGGACCCCCCCCCCCCCTCCCCCCCTCAATCAAAGTACACGGACACCCCACCCAACCCAGTAAACAGACAGCCCACCCAATCAGAGTACATGGACACCCCACCCAATCACAGTACACAGAGACCCCACCCAACCCATTACACAGACACCCAACCCAATCAGAGTACATGGACACCACCCAGTCACAGTACAGACACCCAACCCAATCCATTACACAGACACCCCACCCAATCAGAGGACATGGACACCACCCAGTCACAGTACAGACACCCCACCCAACCCATTACACAGACACCCAACCCAACCCATTACAAAGACACCCCACCCAACCCATTACACAGACACCCCACCCAATCAGAGTACACGGACACCCCACCCAATCACAGTACAGACACCCCACCTAACCCATTACACGGACACCCCACCCAATCAGAGTACACAGACACCACCCAGTCACAGTGCATTGACATTTCTCCCAGCTACAGTTCACAAACACCCCACCAGATCACAGTACACTGACACCCCATCAGTCAATCTACATTGACACCCCTCTCGGCCAGTGTAAATACACAGGCACATAGTCTGACACCTCACCTAGTACAGTACATGGACACCCCACTCAGTCATTAAACTGATTAAAATTCAGTTATAAGACAATTAATAAGATCTTTTCTGTTAGGACAGCCTCCTGTTTAAGGCCTCACCTATGTTATCGTTAAGGTGTAAATAGGCATAAGAAATATTAAAAAGTCAGTTTTTTTCTAAAAACAAAGGTATTACAAAAGGTCTCCTGTTAAAAGCCTCACCTATATAATCGTTAAGGTGTAAATAGGCATAGGAAATATTATAAAGTCAGTTGTTTTCTAAAAACAAATGTATAAGGAATGTATAAGGTGCTGGTTACCAGTTCCTGGCACACTCAGGTGAGCACTGCCCCCAAATTGCTGGCCTGTAAACATCAAAGTCTTTAATTACAGGTATGATGTTTGTTTTAACATCGATATTGTAAACTAAAACAGCATGTACACTTATTAATATGTGTCTTGAAATAATTCAAAGAATAAGTAAAAAAGTTGATTATTCATTCACAATTAGGCTTATACAAATATTCTTTTCAAAAAGAATTAAATGAATAAGTAAAAATGTTCAATATAATTCATATATGATAAGGCTAGAACAAATACTCTTTTAACAAAATAATCAAATGAATAAGTAAAAAAGTTAATGAAGTATTTATGATAATGCTTAAATACAAACAATCTTTAAAAAAAAATTAAATGAATTATTACAAAAATTAAATAAATTATTTATGATAAGGCTTACATGTATGTATATAAATATTGAAACACTTTCATAAAATTAAATGGTAGTTAACTGGTTAATAATCAATGAAATAAAGATTAGGATTAACACAGTCACTTGGTGGGATTAACATGGATGGAGATTAATGTGAATTATTAAAGGATTATCTAAATCTCAGACTTTAACATGATGTTAAATGATGGAAGTGGTATATTAACTAAGATAGTAGTTGACAAAGAAGATTCTCATTATAGTCCATAACAAAGTGAAAGTGGATTATAATATTTAAACATGAACTATATGACCTTTCACTTGGGACCTTTTTAATCCCATTCAACAGTCACATATGAGCATGGAATAGAGTAATGAATAATAATTATGATTTTAATGAACTCAGGTAGTTTAAATAAGTGATTGGTTCTAACATTACACCCGGTGACCACTTTAATGAACTCAGGTAGTTTAAATAGGCAGTTGGTTCTAACATTACACCTGGTGACCTCTTTAATAAACTCAGGTAGTTTAAATAGGCAGTTGGTTCTAACATTACACCTGGTGACCACTTTAACAAACTCAGGTAGTTTAAATAAGTGGTTGATTCTAACATTACACCTGGTGACCACTTTAATAAACTCCGGTAGTTTAAATAAGTGGTTGGTTCTAACATTACACCTGGTGACCTCTTTAATAAACTCCAGTAGTTTAAATAAGTGGTTGGTTCTAGCATTACACCTGGTGACCTCTTTAATAAACTCAGGTAGTTTAAATAAGTGGTTGGTTCTAACATTACACCTGGTGACCTCTTTAATAAACTCAGGTAAGTTTAAATAAGTGGTTGGTTCTAACATTACACCTGGTGACCTCTTTAATAAACTCAGGTAAGTTTAAATAAGTGATTAGTTCTAACATTACACCTGGTGACCTCTTTAATAAACTCTAGTAAGTTTAAATAAGTGGTTGGTTCTAAAATCATTATCAAATATCTTTTTATAAGTCTTAAAATTCATTACACCAGCACATAGATGTCCATTTGATAAAAAATGATATAAATCGTCTCATGTTCCAGATAATCTTCCTCAGGGAGATCTTCCGATATGAGTGGTTGTGGATAAATATATGACCATAAATAAACAAAATACAGAAGACAAATGTGTTAGTATATCTATGATTGTAGTTACCCGATTCCCCCAGACTTGGAACACAAAGTTTGGCCACCATTTGACCTGCAAGGGAGGGAAACTTCTACAATTTGTCCGTTAAACTTCTGTTTTTTTGTTTGGTAAAATGTTATTCTGATGATCAGCCTCACTCAAGACTCAGGAGAGCAGATGGAATGGCCAACATCCCCCAATTTATACTCCAGAATCATACTCAATTCTACAATGTTTGGAACTTTGAGCGTCTTCTATTTAAAAACTTTTCAATTGTAAGATCATGTTGGATTACAATTCTGGTGAATATAGAGTTATTCCAGCTGACCAATGCCAAGGTTGAACTAATAATCAATGTTGATTTCTTACAAATTAAAAACAGGGAAAATCTTTGAAGGAGTTTACATGTAAGGTTACCAAACTTAGGTATAAATTTCATTTCTGAAATCACAAAATCTTTCTTGTTACATACATATCTAAATTTTCTATAATGACAACTAGAAAAGGCAAATTTCTTATAAGAGCGAAATGTCATATTTAGGAATTATTTGCAATAATTTTAAATTTAAAACTTTTAATTAACGTGGTTACTTAACAAATTTTTGGTTAATCGGTTTAGGATTGTCTTGAGTAAATACAGAGTAAATAATATGGTGTTAAGATAATTAATCCTTTACTGTGTTGTTAATTTAATTCATTTATACGATTTTGAAAAAAAAAAAAAAAAAAAAATCATGACTTTTTCCGTTATTCTGGATTGTTAGACTTTTGCCTCCTTTGACTTTGTTTGTCTCTTTGCTTAGCGTTTAACAACGTGGTGTACTCAAAGGTATTTCACTTATATGACGACAAATTTACCATTTCACATCATTCTTCGCCTACACATGTTGAAAAACTGAGACACACTGTGCAAAAAAAAAAAACCCAAGTAACCCACAATTGCGGGAGACAGATGGACTCAACCCATGAACAGTAGGATTAGAAGGCCATGCTAATGTGAATGAAACTCTCATTCCTACATTTTAAATATCTTTAACATTTGCTCAATATTGCAAAATATCACTTGGTTTATTAGAGAAGCTTGTAAGCAACATTAAATATAGACTTTCATTGTTACTGTATGCTATTTTTTTCATGGGTTATGTGAAAAATATAATTCCGCTTATATTCATGGTAAATTACAATTAGAGATTGAAAGAGAGATTAAATACTTATTAATCATATTCCAAATAACTCTGTGAAGTAGTGAGACATAGCATATCTGAAGTCTAACCGTTATCAGGGATTTGGTAGAGTTTTTGCCTAGCTGGGGTTATAAACTTTTTTTGATCTCATGACAATCCACCCAACAGGCATAGGAAACCACCCAATAAATAGGCACAGGAAACCACCCAACAGGCACAGGAAACCACCCAACAGGCATAGGAAATCACCTAATGGTCTTAGGAAACCACCCAATGGACATAGAAAACATCGAAATGGGCATAAGAAACCCCCTATAGCCATAGAAAACATCTAAATGGCCATAGGAAACCACCCAATGGGCTTGGGACACCATCTAATGGGCATAGAAAACATTCAAATGGCCATAGGAAGCCCACCAATGGGCATAGGAAACTACCTAAATGCTTATGAAGCCACCCAATGGGCATACATTATGTTTTTGCCTAACAAATCAGAGTTGAGTATTTGGGGTTGGCTGGTCTCCCATTTCTGAGGCCGTGAAGTGACTGTTTCCACTCTTTTCCAAGATTGATAATATAATTGAAGCAAAAAGTCTGCTGCCATCAGACAGAGTAAGCTGTTACAATAAAAACACTTCATTAGCCAGGATATAGATTATGGTTGTGTATTAATTGTATGAGTCCATGATAGCTCAACTAACTTCTTATATACAATTATTTGTTATTTCTGTCCGGTTATTTATTATATAAAAAATATTTATGTATATTGTATATTTGGTCTGTATTTAGTTTCTTATTGAATTCACTGTTTTTATATTTACCGACTTCACTCATTTCTGTTGTTGAGCGAGCAATATTTTCATCAGAATCTAGAAAAGTCATCATAAATGTTAAACATTTCAAACATGTTACAAGGATAAGCATTAAATAACCAAAGGCTTTAAATCAACTCATCATCATAGGCTAACCAAAAAATGGCATCTTATCAAACAATCATCCTTACCCAACCAAATTGTGATGCTACAAAGGCAACCAATCATCATTGGCTTACCACAAAATTGACATATATCATTACAAGCTCATCAAAGGATGATTTTACGTCATCCAATCATCATTAGTTAACCAAATGATGGCCTTAAATCAACCAATGATCACTACCTAAAAAAAACATAATCGACCAATTGCTATTACCCAACTAAATAATGGCCTTGTGTCAACCAATCATCATTAGGCAGCCAAATTTAGACCTTAAATCGACCAATCATCATCAGTTAACCAAATAAAGGCCTTATTACTATTTTACATGTAGGTTTTACATAAAAATAAGTTAAACATTATGTGTTACATAATAACAGACAGTAACATTGAGACATTGTTTTGATGGCCGTTTTTGGTAGCATCATTCATCCTTTTTCTAAGGCTGGAATTGGTGTTGTCATTTGAGCTGCCATCATAGGAGGAAACTCATTACAGAATGTTTGTTTGTTTGTTTGATGTTTAACGTCGTACTCAAGGGTATTTCACTTATATGACGACGGACAGAAATACAGAACATCGCAAACAAACCTGCTTCCCATTACCCTTTAGCTCTGCGAACACCAGGGCAAAGGAAAGCAACCTCTTTTCTCGCCTCTTATGATCGACCGAGGAAGCCGAGAGAGTATTCTGCAGGGCCATGGCCCATCCGCTCTCTCACGGGGCCTCATTAATGGAAAGATGCAGATAGAACCCGGTTATTTTGAAGCAGGTGCCCAATAGGGAATTGGAACTTTGTTGTCGACATAAGACTTTTACATATTAATACTCTGCAGTAGATAGACCTTTGTAATCCAAATATTATCAACTATCAAACTCATTTTTGCCCAAAATGTTAGGACCCTGTAATTCTAAGGTCACGAAATCTTCTGCCACTTAGAAACAATTCACAAGTCTTTTAAACAGTTTGCAAAATAGCAGTTTTATGGACAAATTTGGGGGTGATTTAGGGTAACAAGATATTGAACCATTATGTTTAGAAAAACTTATTTTTTGCTTGAAGATTACTCACATACAATACATGTACATGTATCAATCAGTGCCATTTTCTTATTATTAATTTGAAAGATACATGTATGTGCTGTAGAAATGTAAATTTAGCAAAAAGCCAACATCAGTACCTGATTGAAACACATATAAAGTTTTGTAAATCATCTCAATTTTGTCCATGACAAAACATAACTTTTTATCTTGTAGTGACAATATAACAGCATGCATTTGAACAAATTTATATTTTCTGACAAATGTTGATGTTTTTCTAACTGAAAAATTCATCTTCTGCCACTTAGAAACAATTTACAAGTCATTTAAATAGCTCCCAAAATAGCAATTTTATTGACGAATTGGAGGTGATTTAAGGTAAAAAGATATTGAAGCATACTGAATATACGCTCTTCAAGGTCAAATGTGATGGAAGGAATAACAGACGGACAATTGTAATGCTAATCACAGTGGAAAGCCATGAGGAAACCTCATGAACATCATTAATTTGAAAACTTATCTTTTGCTTGAAGATTACTCACATATATATCAATGTCATTTTCTTTGTTTTAAATTAAAGGGGTGATAGTGATGACTGATGAAATAAAGCCATACTACTGTTACAGAGTAACTGGCCCCAGCTGTCAGCTGCTGTGATATGGCTGTAATCCTTCAGGGATAGATTCTGTTCCCTTTGACACCTGAATACCAGTTGTAACAAGAGCTCAAGTGAATATTAAAATCAGGTTTGACTATAATCCAAATGGTCACAGCATGTCTAGACAAAAAATACACCAAACAAAATCCTACACGGTATCTTGACATGAGGAATATCTTAACTCTGTCTTGTGAAATGGAACAGTCATCCCAACTATTAAAAGTTTGCTTGGAATTCCACAAAAAGATTTGAAATGTAAATACAGAACCAAAATTTAGACTTTGCCACCAGGTGGCGGCACCTATAGTCTAATATAGGCCAAAACTAATCCCAAGTGATGGTTTGTCACATGGAACACTCATAATAAATTTGATTTGAATTTCATAAGAATTTTTCAAAATTAACATACAGAAACAAAATTAAGACTTTGCCACCAGGTGGTGCCACCTCTAGCCCAAACTAATCCCAAGCCATGTCTTGTCACATGGAACAATCACACTTAGTTTGATTTGAATTCCACAAGAAGTTAACATACAGAAAGTCAAAACATGCCAAAATCAATCCCAAGCAATGTCTTTACACATGGAACACTAATACTAATTTTGATTTGAATTGCACAAGAAGTTTTAAAATTAATATACATGTACAAAAACAAAATTAAGACTTTTGCCACCAGGTGGCACCATCTGAATGTCGACATATGCCAAAATCCATCCCAAGCATGTCTTGTCCCATGGAACACTTATACTAAGTTTGATTGAATTCCACAAGAAGTTTTCAAATTAACATACAGAAACGAAATTTAGGCTTTGCCACCAGGGGGCACCACCTGCAGTCCGATAGGCCAAAACTTATTTCAAGCGACGTCTTGTTACATGGAACAATCCCACTTAGTTTGATTTGAATTCCATAAAAAGTTTTCAAGTTAAGATACAGAAACCCAATTTAGACTTTGCCACCAGGTGGCACCACCTTTAGGTTGATATATGCCAAACACCCCAGCGCCGTCTTGTCACATGGAACCCACATACTAAGTTTGATTCGATTTAAATAAGCGGTTTCAAGTTAACGTCCGGAAATCAAAAAGTTGACGAACGGAAGGTCAAATGACGGGCGTATAAAAACCATATGATGGTATTTTAGTTTAAATGCTTGTCTCTAAAGACATGCAAGTTTGGAAAAAAAATGTTACAAACAAGGGTATATTTAAAAAAATAATTTGACTTTTTTTTCTTTATTAATAATGCCATTATTAAATAAAATGAATCATAAATTGACATTATATTTAGAATCTTGAAATCCTCTGCTTTCCAAACATATATGATGTTAATATAATCAACCTTTGGAAATACCCACAAAAGCCACAAAAAGGTAAGAGTTGCATTTTTTACTCCTGACTTGCGATGAGTCCTTAATGCTAATGAATAATGTGTATAAATAATTAAATAGCTTTCTGATCTAAATTTGTTTTGTGAAGAAAAGAACAAGTTCACTTATTCCAATTTATTGCCAGTTTACCAGTATTTTACTGGTTATTTAAGTTGCATCAAATTCTGAGTAGCTAGCAGTCCACCACTAAACGTTTTTGAACAAATATGCTCATAATCCCAGTCAATTTTTCTTGGTTTTTTTAAGATCTATATTTTCCAAAAGGTAAAAGTTATGTTTTTTTCACCATTTCGGCCATATTTGTTGTGAAACCACATCTTTGGTATTTACAGAAAAAACGATGTTTGAAACAAATATCTGAATTGGAGTATGGCCATTTTGGTTTGCAGAATTAAATGAGATGAAATCTCATTGGTTTCTTAACTGAAGGAAACTACTTTCCAAGTAGGAAATATATTAAAATTATGCAATGGCTGCCATTTTGTTTTACAGAATTTGGAGAAATGAAATCCTATCATTTGTTTTTATGGGGTTAAGCTTCAATACAAGTTTCAGTTATTCATTACAATGTAGGCGTAAATATTGAAAAAATATGCAATAGGGACCACAATTTGATGAAATTCAATCTTATCCTGTCTTAGTCGTTGGATTTGCTTGTTTGTTTCATTGGTGTTTAACATCGTACTCAAGGGTATTTCACTATGACGACGGATTGTCCACTTCACACTGTCCACAGCCTCATTACAGTGGAAAACCGAGAGGAAACCTCGTAAAAACCACCCCCGTGATTGTCAGGGCCACAATATGTGACTCACTCATATACCTGATGGTCGAAAGATTTATGTTCAACTGTGAATTTATTCTCTACTTTTCGTGTTCACAAAACATACAGACAGGAAAATTATAAAATTATGCAATAACGGCCATTTTGTTTTTACTGAATTTGAATTGAGCCTTTAAATATTTTTTGTTCTTTATGAGCTGGTTTATTAAATATTTGTTAAAAATTGCTGCTGGCCAACACTCCAATATAATATGCAGCACTTGCAAGTGAACTTTTCAAAGCAAGGCTAAAGTGCCGATTAAATTATTATGATCATAAAGTGTAACATATTCTATGAGGTGAAATAAAGTATTTGTGGGCTTAAATATACAGATTATTGTAAAAATACAACAAACAAAAAAAAGAAGTTGATGTGCTGTGCATGCAACATGTAACTGTTATGGGAACTATTGTTTATGTTTACTTGATTGGGGTTTAACGTCGTACTCAAGGGTATTTCACTTAAATGACGACGTGCCATGCAATTCATTCTTTCATAGTGTTGTAAACATGGCAGGTTGATTACTACAATAGCTGAACACTATGATGGCTGGCTGGGCATGTCTGAAATAGGCTATGTCCGCTCGCTGATAACCTGTATATATTGCCCATGTCATACATATTTTTATAGAGGTTATACAAATAATATTTTTGTGTCTAACGAAAATACTAGAGGTTATATAGGCTGAAACAAGCTCCATGCCTGTACAGTGTTTATGTTGGATACATCTAAATTTCTGTTTTGATCATAGGATGACTTACAAAATTAAATGAGGACAATATGCATAATTTGTACAAGTGAATTTGTCCGTGTAGGCTACAATTAGCCATAACTAATCCATTTCCAAAAATGTGAATAAATATGTGTGCCATGATTCACGTTTCAGTTATTTCTTCAAAAGAAAAAAATATTGTTTATTAACTGATAATGTCCACTTATTCCTTGGATTGACCTGAATATACAGTCAATAAGAAAATAAGGAAATCCCTAAAGGGAGGACATATACGGTAAGTTTGTAAGACAAAAAAATTTCAATAAAAAGGACATGTTTTATTTTTAGCTTAGTCATTTGGTTGTATAATTAAAAGTAAAGTGACAACGGGATTGTTTTTCCTCCCTTATACAGAAATGTCGAGGTGAACAGATTAGTCTGCAGGGCTTGAAAATTAGACGTTCCGGGAGCCCGGGGCAACCAAATTTTTAAGTGGGGCAAGTCAATTTTTCTGGTAG
>JARFOD010010505.1:0-11405 GCA_031763545.1 Mopalia muscosa
CCCCCCCCCCCCCCCCCCCCCCCCCCCCCCCCCCCCCCCCCCCCCCCCCCCCCCCCCACGCGTATTTGGCGTATTGTATGCGTATTTTCGTCCAACAATCTGTTTTTCTAGAACAAAAAATACTAGAAAGTGTTTCTGCACACAACTGGTTGTGGAGATTATATTTTTTATCAGCAGAAGGAATTCAAATACAGACAGTAAGAGTACTTTGCTTAAAATAGGACTGCATTATCATCAATTGATGGATGAAGCATTAGTCCGTGTGTGCCTGACCGTTTTATTTCATTTTTTTTGTGTGTGTCCTTTGTTTGGTCGGAAACGGTATTGTATGAACCAAAGTACAATGGGGTGTATTATCATTTATTGGCCTTTCACAAATATATTGATATTACTTTAATTTAAATGTGAGAGCAGGAATTATTTAATACCAGAATTGCATAAATGCATTAGAGTATGGACGCGTGTTTGGTGTATACATAACTACACAGGAAAAGTGCAGTTTCCTGCGTTTGTTTTCGTAGGTTTCAATTAATGGAGAAAAAAAACTAATTCTTTGTAAAGTTTAATATTAACATGAATTAATTGATAACAGCAATTCTAAAATGGTGTATAAATAAATACGGACGAATAGAGCGAGGACGCTTTCGTGTTCGTGGGTTTCAATTGGTGGAATTGATTAATGATTGACACAAGGACACTGGGATATGTTGGTGCTCCTCACGTGTTGTAACGATGTCCATGATTCACTGCCTCTGGAACTTATCCTATCCAACAGAACATGTGGTCAACCGCCTGTTCTTTCAGCGGAAATGAAAGTCAATGAGATTTCCTGATTGTGGTCAATTCGACGCAGAAGGCCAATGTCAAAATCTTTAATACTGTTTATATGTCAAGTTGACCCTTAGCCATCTTCGGTCAAGCGCCTTTGCGTTGACCGTGGTATTTAAAGACTGGACCATATCATGTGCCCTTGTTATAGCAAATTACATATCGGAGAGAAAAAGAAAAAAAAAATTGGAGAAACTAATTGTGGTCGTGATCAATGAAAAGGGTACACCTGTACCAAACAGCAAGATAAGTGAAGTAAATTTGACTCATTTACAGTTGCAAAGTATGGCTTAGTTGTTTTATTATTGAAGTCACTGTACCAATCAGAACAACTTTTACGTGTCACATGTAACATAATATTATGAATCAGCACAGTCCATATGTAAGCACTTGTTTAAAGCTGCGGTTCACAAGATTACAAATATGTGTTTAGAAAAGATCAAACAAATGGTTTATTTATATCCACGAAAAAAAACCTGAGCAACATATGTAGTTCTCAAAGAGTAGTAACTATTATACCAATTGGGTAAGTGTATCTAGTAGACAATTGTGCCTTGTTTAAAGCGATGCTACTTTCTGCAAGAAAATGCATAAAGGATAAACGGGCATCATTTCTTGAGTTGAATTATGCTGTCCAATTTTCTAAACGAGCTATATCCATTTTATAATTGGATCTTGGGTATCGCTAAAGTCGCATTCTCGCAATACGATTTGTCATTACGACTTAAGGGGATTCCCCATAATTGTGGCATTTTAATTGGTCCAGAAGAACGTGCGAAATCCTTACCCAATCAAACCTCCGCATATGAGGGGAATTCCCTGACTACTATCGTACAGTGAGAATACACCTTTAAACTAGTCAAACTCATCCACGCGGCCATGTCTAGGTATTTTTATCACTAAATTTTAGAGCTCTACAATTATTGACCAATCAATTATATTTTTTTTCAAAATAGGTGTCTACGTCACGAGACCTATACAGTCGACTGTTCTAACTTTTGACAATTCACAAGAATGTTAGTGGTGTGGCGTTATGGCCATGCACAAAATGTCAGCTGCCAGTGGACGTAGGTAGGTAGGTATATATCTGTAACCCTCAGGTTACAGATTTATACATTGATATGAAATAGTCTTATAATATTAAATGATCCATTTATAATTCGATTACACCCAAGCATTGGCCTGTATGTAACTTAAATCAATGAAGACAATGAGTTCCACTT
Source organism: Mopalia muscosa (assembly GCA_031763545.1). NCBI lineage: Eukaryota > Metazoa > Mollusca > Polyplacophora > Chitonida > Mopaliidae > Mopalia > Mopalia muscosa. The sequence goes on from JARFOD010010505.1 coordinate 2,052, forward strand.
GCTAGTTTATTAATCAGACGTTGATGAACTCAAAAACCTCCTGTACAAGTACGATTTGCATGTGCCTGACACGTCATATGACACGTACATGGTTATAGCGAACATGTTGTTACAATAAAGCATTGTCCTGGATAGGTTGTGGTGGTACCCGTGTGGATATTTATGTTACAGTACACTATCATACAATACCTTTAAGCCCGGTGTTAAACACTACTAGCGCGATATAATTGTGTATTTAAGTAACAGTCGATGGTTTCCATGTCTGGTTCATTAGCAAGTAATTTGGTGTATTGGAAGGCGATATCAGCTTATCACTTTGTAATTTCCTCCCATTTCTCATCAATAGGATTTGAAAACGTCAGTAATTACTGTTGATCAACATCTCCTAATTACATTTAAAATTGATAAAGCATGCTTCGGTCTTGAGGAATAGAATCAAAGCTGATTAACATGGGCTTCCTCGGCAATAGTTTACACAACCTGGCCTGGGCCATTCTCTCAACACGCCAGCCAAACGCTACCTCCTGACTCCTGTGTAGCAATGGGTAAACCGTGTATATTTTACGATTAACTTTCCTGGAATGAAAACCATTTCTTCCTAACAACATATCCGGGTGGGAAACTAAACAATTACACTTTCTCTTTTTGCGTTTTTTTTTCTTCTTCAATTAATCAAATCACCTTTTAGTAAACTCAAAATACCTTCATTCATGACGTCGTACAAGTTATGTTACTAAATAATAGCCCTTTCGTTCAAGACATAGATAACTACCATTTAAATCATCTCTTGGCAATAACTAAATTTGTATACTTTTTATGGTAATTGCAACTGTCTTTGTAAACATACTGTGATATTGCTGGATGTAAGTTAAAAATGTTTGAAAAAACTTAGGAAGCTCAATATTGTATTATATTTAGAACGACTATCGAGTAGGCCTACCTCATTTCGATTGACAGTTGTTGATCGCCGTGCTCTATATTATTCTCATATATGACGGCGGTGGACTCTAAAAGTAGCCATGCGCACTAATACAGCAATAAAATAAAGAATATTGTCCCTGTTGGAAGGTTAATTTTCTACCATTACCAATATCACGACAATGAATGAGTCATTACGATTTGCTGATAGCAAGCGATTATCTGGGGAAAAATATATCTCTTTACGTTAGTCAATTAATTAGTTGTTGTGCTTTATCTTTTTGGTGGTACTTAATTAAAATTATATTTTATATAGGCCGTGCGAGCCGGATGGTTATGACTGTTTACCTTACGCCCATGCTCGAATCACATTTTGTCCCGAGATATGTTAAACTGACCGAAGAGATTGACGAACACCTGGATATTATTCGAGACAAACGAAGGAAAATGCGCGGCGGAATCGATTGTAAATGAAATAGTATGATACTGATGTGTTCTTGAAAGGACGATTGAAAACAAACTTGTAACTGCATACAACGCGATACAAGTACTGGGCTACGGTTAAGCATTGAGTGACAAATACGGGGTTCAAAATGGCAATTTTTTGCTCGAGTCCTACATTTCTTAGAAGAACGATAGCAACAGGCAATACGGTGTTCCTTTATATTTCATCAATAAGGATGGGGATTGTATGACAATCATACATGACTTGTCATAAATCTGAGTGTCAAAATAGTCTTGACGTTAAGACCTATATGTTGACAGTAATATATGCACTTTCAATGGCATATGTTGTATCTACCGACAATGATAGTTAAACTATTATTGAACCAAAGTAGGCTACCAAATACTGGATTACACTGGCGAAGTAATCAAAAAGCCGGATATACGTGTGATTCGTAATGCGAACACTTGTATTGACAGAGGTTCTATGCATTGGACGTGGCTTCAGGTCTATAGTGCACACGTTTCGGGGTTTTTTTCTTATATTTTGGTGATGATTTGGATAGTGAATAAAGTATTTCTTCCCAAATCACTATTACGTCACATTTTATTACCAGCTTGTATTCATAATCTGATTTTAATGTATTTATATAAAACACTAGACTAAAACTGACACGAAACACCGTCAATAAATACATGTTAAAACAGAAGAGAGCCAACCTGTGCTGCAAAATATAAAAATGGTCTCATTATATAAAATGATCCATTTATAATGTCCGTCAGGTGGCGAGTCCATTTTAACCCACATCTGAGCAGTAAGAAAATGTAAGTTTGTGTATCGCGGATCATCGATCTTAATTCGATCATTTCAAAAATAAGCTCATCACACATACATTCTAATTACACTTCGGTTAGTTATGCCAGTTTCATGATAAATATCAAAAAACAATCTACACTGTCCACTTTTCCATGTTAACATTATTTATACTGTTTTGGTGTGATGTATGTTTGTAACCAATTGATCAGTGCTATAATCGCATTACAGGGGTCGAAATAACGGCCGGACATCGGACTTCCCTGGTCAAAATGTTATGGTCAACTTTTTTACAAGCTATTTATTGGAAAACCACATAAGCCTGCGCATTTCTGTTATAACATTTGCAGCAAATCTAGTTGTGGTCCTTAATATAGCTTTATGTTGTTTGTTGTCTATTTATATTTTGCTTCCGCGGCGCTTTTAGAAAAAAATATATCTGTATTTTAGTACCAAACTTGCACAAAATGTAATTAAAATTTTGATTTAGTAAAGCAAGTTAGATATGACCATATTTCCCTTGTAATGAAGGTTATGTATATACGTTAAATTTAAAATAATGCCACTTAATTTATATCTTTATACTACATGGGATAGATCAAGTCCAATTGGGTTTAATTCCCGCCATGCAGACTATATTCTTTATAAATTGTATTATTTTGGTGAATAAAGAAATCACATTATTCTAACTATGAAATGTCAAGCGTTGTGATAATTTGGGATAGTTAATATTTCTACAATACCAGTAAAAAACAGTATTGCTAATCGTTAAACAAACTGTCCTGAGCCAGAACTGGTGTTACAAATTGCACATTCATGTTGCAATCGTCTACAATATTAAAAACACCGGCTAAGTATTATTCGAATAAATGATTCGATTTTAGCAACATTTCAATCCAGTATGTGTTTGTCGAAGTTGTTTAAACGTTGAAAGATATCCTGCCGGTGGCCGTGGCTTAATGGTAGCGAGTGCGCTTCCTAAACTGAACCTGCTTCGATTTACCATCCACTGGATACAGTCTGTCTGAAGACCATGAGGTATGTGAGCGAGTCACATGTTGTGGTTCCGGCAATAGCGTGGGTGGTTTTTACGATTTTTCCTTCCGGTTTTCCATCGTAATAAGGCTATGTACATTGTGAAGTGGATATACCCTTGAGTACGACGTTACACACCAATCAAACAAATCGAAACATATCCAAAATGCATGTAGATGATTAGGTACCGGATGAATGCCACTGATAACTTCCAGAACACATGCTCCCACCCCTTTATACAAAACGAGACCCAGTCCAACACAATTATCCATACAAATTAACTTCAATTGACAGTCGTTCATGACATGATAAGCTCCCTTGATTGTATTTGTTTTCCATTGGCCGCCTCGCACCGATAAACTTAATTATATTTGACCCACTGCAATCACACAGGATCTGGGATTTGTCAACTTTGAGTGACCTCTCAACCTCAATTCTTGTAAGACTTCCAGGAGACTTAAAAGAAAACAAGTGCTACAGCGCTGTTGCGTTCAGCGGCTTTCAGCAAACATATTCAACAGACGACATCTTTATGTAGCGAATGTCCTGAGCCCTAGTGTTTTTTCAACATTTGGGGAGCTAGGTTAAAAGTGTAATCTTGGAATCCAGTAAAATGTATAAACATAAACAGGGCATGTCTATTTTGTTTATTGTACTAAATTTACAATTGCACAGAGCAAAATCCTTTTGGTTTTGGCTAGATTGTCAATCGGTTAAAAGGCAAAGGCACGTAAGACGGTTTGTACCGTATTTGGATGATCCAACAGTATAAGTGGTGTCACCTCATAATCAGGGTTGGACACGTCCAAAATGGCGACTCCGTGATCGCTGTGAGGTATATAATTCTCATGTTAAAGAAGTAAAAACAATGAACAAATGAGATCACAGACCATATTTTAGTCTGTTACATGGAAGCCTTTTAAGTGATAGAGTTTATTCCACCCAGATTTTAACCTTAACGGATTTTGCGCAGATTGCGCTACGACTGTTAATATTATAACATGTTTATAGAATCTTCTTACAGGGGCTGGGTACGGTGGCTGGAAGGAATTCCTTTTTAGGATGAAGCTAAAACATTAAATGATTATAAAAAATGAACACAATTAACGAACGGAAAACATCTATAAGTAATTCAAAGAGAGCATCACTAGAAGCATTTCAGTTAATTACAAAGCGATTATAAATTTACGTTGATGCAGTTGTACAGATCCCCACGGAGAAAGGCAGCAATATAGGGTAGATTGACATAGCTTCAGGTGCCATTCCTTCTAAGTAAATATCATTAATATACTCGAAATGTTTTGAATATTTTATGTGGTTTGCATTGCATCACTAGACATTGCTGACACTGATAAACTATCGGTATTAGGGCCGCTAATTGATTGTCAGGCAAACTGAAAGTTCAAAAAACACACATTCATCACTTTAGCTAAAGCAATGGTAAATGACATTTCCGCCAATCAAGTTTGATTATTTTGTTCAAATTTGAAATCGAATAAATATTTTACTTCATAATATATTATTACTTATTGATTTAATTGGTTTGCATTTCATTCCGTTATTAAGTACTGTTCAATTATATGACGCTCATCTATTCGAACAGTATTGATTGGTTTGTGTTTTATGCCGCGCTTAAGGGTATTTCACTTATAGGACGTTGATTGACACTAGCACAACCAAGATGTGAAGTATTTCCATAACGTTGGAAATTTTCAAACGCCTTTACACAAACTTAATTCCAACATCAAACAAGCATGCTGAACGCAACCATAGAATGAAGAGTATATTTTGGACTGCTTGAAATGCATATTTATTCAGGCCTTAGTTAAAATGGTATTGTCAACCAAAGTATTAATGGCATATTAAAATGTTATATTCATGTCCGAGGAAGGTTAAATTATTAGAAATACAGAAGGTTTTTTGCAGTAATATTTTGCATCACCGTATACAGTCTTTGAATGGTTATAATATGGACATATCAGAAGAGCATCCTTTTCACTCTGCGAATACTACAACTCAAGCCAAACGAATGCGCGTCCAGTTTTAATACATGTTGATCAGTACCCACACCAATAACTTGAAACCAATGGACATAGTTTTGGTTCAATGTTGTTCAATGTTATAACCTCGAAAAGATTTTTGAAGCTAAAGTATACTGATCTGTGTATGCAAAATTTAGACATAGGTGTCCTTTGCGTGCTAATCGTTTGATTATAGGCCTACTGACCTCATGCAGTTGCATTATTCGTACATTCGACAATAATAACAGGAATCAACAAAATTAAACCTACATTATAAATACTGCCTTGTTTGACGCTGCGTTCAGTAGCTTGGAATAGCTCTGTTGTAAGCAATTCACCCCTTTTATTTATTATCATAATGCTAAGCTTGCCACAGTCTGTGGAAAACAGTAAATCCCAATCAATAACCATTATGGTTTAGCTTTGCATTTCTTTTGGTGCAAAATTTCCTCAGTAAATTACCAATAAAGTCAAATGCATTAAAGGTGTGTTTATTATTGTAAAGTACCAAAGACCACCTATTGATAAGATACTTAATGATAAACATTTGAAACATTTACCATCAATTTGGACCTTTCACGGATTAAGAAACCAACGTGGTTACATATTAAAAATGGTGTGAAGCAGTAAAGCAGTAGGTGTGGAGGAAAGTCAGACAAACTGATTAATCTAAATGTGACAGCACCTGATCGATAGTTTGTGAAACACGTAGTGTAGATCGAATGTTAAACTGCTCAATGTAAAACACATTTTATTTCTTAAACAGCTATCAAAAGTAAAATAATTTTTAGTCGCGTGTCTTTTATATTTTGTTTTTAGTTTACAATGTTATTCATTTTCAGATATTTGTATTCATCCTTTAAATAGAATAACTACGAATACGCATTTATTATTTGAGCCACGAAAGTAATTGGAACACACTCGGTGTTGTCATATTATCAAATGTATAGAAAATAAAATGAAAAACAAAATTCTCTAATAGTTATTTGTTAATACATTGGGGAGATCTTCACAGAGAGGAGTTAAGCAGCTTACATCAATTCAACCCTGCTTTCCTTTAAGCGTTCAAACGGAATGAAGGTTTACTATTTCGTGTGACAGTAGCTGTCAAATTAAATGCTCTCAGCAAAAAATGTTTTGCTGTGCGATGTGGCCTAAATATCTTAAGACTTCCAACAAAGAATGATGTGTTCAAATGAATCCATTATAGCTAAGTTGTTCATGACTGGGTTTAAACTGGTAGAGCGATAGCTGACAATAACTGTTTGGTACACGTTATGAAATATGCACTTTAATAAGACCGAACGATAGAGATTTTCCCTATAATCTAGACTTACGAAACAATACGAACCAAGAATCAAGATTGTATGTACTGTGTTATAGTTTGCGGTTTGCTTACGCCCACTAGTGTTTTTCAACTGGCCTGATAAAATAGTTACATAAACCTAATACGCTTGCCATGGAAGACAAAGACCATTGCCAACTAGTCCAGGGGGCTTAGACGTTAGTCTTTGAGTTATTCTCTGACGGATAAAAAATAACGTCTGAGATCCGCTCATAAGGCTTTCTGTCGAAAAATATATAGATTACTGAAAGTCGCAAATAAAATGTGCGAGTAAACTTAATTGTCGATCAAAAAGCTGCCTTACCTATTTATTTTCCTTTTCTGATAGCACAGAACGTAGGCCTAGGGGAAAGTTGGACAACATGGTACACTGAACTTTGGGGCTATAAATTCAGTTAGTTTCAGATATGTATTACAGAAATACATGTATGCTGATATAAGCTGGTCTAAGCTTTGGTTTCAGTGATATTGAAGGGTTTTAAATTCCATAGAAGTAGCGCGGGACATTAAAACGAGAAACCAAATGGTAAAACGTTTTGCCCCAGAATGGTAATTGAAAACAAAGGGGTATGTTGTTCAGGATTCCACAACTTTAGGAACAATTGTGCTTGATATGCAAATTTTTAGTAACTGGTTTTGATGACAATTTTTATTGAATACACAGGGACTTTATATGAAATTAGTTATAAGAAATGGATAACTATATCATCAATATGCATTACAATCTGACCTGGTGAGCTAGGTTTGTAAAGTTTCACCAATTAATCAAGAGCTATCACTTATTTTAATGAACATTTTTGGAACTTTCAGTATCACAAACAAGCCCCTCCTGTCCCAGCACATGTAGAATGTATGCGCCCACTTGAGACATGCAATCCATGCTTACATCCCATCACCTGTTGTAACACATTAATAACTGCTAACTTAAACATCTTCCTTCATAGGTTCTCCACGATAGGGGCATCGTCGCTGTCTTTTTACTTGGTTCTCGTGGACTTGGAGGTGCGCTTTTAGACGTTCAGCTCAGAACCCATCAATGCCTAGATATTTTCCCATTGATTGTGTTGTTTAACATAATGTAGAAAAACAATATTTGTACAAATATTATTTGGCCTAGGAGCTCTTGTTTACAAGTTTAAGTGCACAGTGTAACATTTAAAAAAAAATAATTCAAGATTTTCCACACGAAGTTATCTTTATTATTGTAGAGTGTCTAGTTTTTCTTATTGTAATCACGTACGGAATATGGAAGTTATGTTCGGTACAGATCTCTTTGTAAAGGCTAGTTTACCATTCAAACAGTAATTTACTATTCCGTTAACAATTCGGCGTTTTCCACCGAAAGTGAATAGTTTGTATATCGAGTATCTCTTATTGTGATCGTGTATAGAATATGGGGGATATATTAGGCGCAGTTTTTTTGTGCAGACCAGTTAACATTTCAAACATATGTTTTCTATTCCGTTTTCCCCCGAAAGCGTCGAGTATATCTTATTGTGATTGTGTATAGGATATGGAGGTTATAGTTATCGCAGTTCTCTTTGTACATACCAGTTATCAACTGCAGCAGTTCCAGATTAAGTTAACAATTTGCCGTTTTCCACCGGAATTGCATCCATGTGTATGGAATATGGATGTTGTTTCTGGTGTAGTTTTCTTTCTAGGGACCAGTTAACAATTCAAACAGCAGTTGGCGATTAAATTAATGATTAGCTGCTTCCAACGGAAATGGACAGTTATGTGCTATTGCTATTGTTATCGTGTATGGAATAAAGACTTTGTATCTGGCGATGTTTTTTTTTTGCAGAGGCCAATTAACAATTCAAAAAACAGTTCACGATTCAGTTGACAATTCGCTGTTTTCCACCGCAAGTGGGTTCCTTTTACTTGAGAGTGACCAAGATAACCCATATAAATGGTGTACGGAATATGAATTTCTTTCTTGTCAAGTTTTAATGGTTCAGTTAACAATTCGCAGTTTTCCAACGGTGGTGGATTCGTTATATTTTACAATTGTTAGAATAGCCTATTGTAATCGTGAAGGTAATATGTAAGTTGTATCTGGTGTAAGTTCCTTTCTAAAGGCCATATAATAACTCAAACAGCAATTAACGATTACTGATGATACTTTTTATTTTAAAGTGTCTTGGATGTCCTACAGTAAACGTATATGGAATATGGAGATTTTTCTGGTGTAGTTTTCTTTACAGAGGTCTGAAGGCTAATATGACTGAACTGAGCCTCCTAGTTCAGTCATATAACCCATCAGCCATATGCCTTCAAGAAAGTCACTTGAAAACCTGTTACAAAGATAAACTCACTTTGAAAAACTTTGCCCTGTATAGCACATATTCTGATGATATGGAGAGAGCTTCTGGTGGCTCCTCCATATTCATCAATACAAACCTTATCCACAGTCCTGTAGTTCTTGACACTGAGCTACAGGCTGTGGCTGTTCGTGTTTCTTTTGCTAAAACTGTTACTTTATGTTCGATTTATATTCCACCAAAATCCGTACTTTCAGTTCGTAAACTTACACATCTTATAGAACAGCTTCCAACACCTTTTATTTTATTAGGGGATTTCAACGCCCACAACCCTTTGTGGGGTAGTGATTCCCTCAGTAGCAAGGGCAAAGTTTTTGAAGAGTTTTTGTCACAGGAAGGCTTGTGCTTCCTTAATGATGGTTCTGCCACCTATTTACATCCAGGTAATGGGGCCTACTCTGCAATTGATCTGACTGTCACAGATGGAGCACTTCTCCAAGATTTTTCTTG
>JARFOD010010516.1:0-11404 GCA_031763545.1 Mopalia muscosa
CAAGGGTCTGTTTTAAAAAATTATTTGACGTTTTTCTTTATTTTTGTTATTATAAAATAAAACGAATTATAATATGATATAATATTTAGAATCTTGAAATCCTCCTTTGACAATACCAACAAAAGCCACGAAAAGATAAGAGTCGCATATTTTACTCCTGACTAGCGGTAGAGTCCTTAAAAAGGGAGACTCCATTACTCATTAGATGAATTGAGATAAACTTAGTTCGTGTGCTCTCCGATTGATTGGCTGTTTTTCTTACGCCGTGCCTAATGGTATTTCACTAATATCAAGGAGGTGTATTCCAACTATAATTTACACTAGCACAACCAAGATGTGCCGCATTTCCACAATATTGGGAAGTTAATATTCACGCCTCCAGTTCTAAGTACAATAAAGCTTTGCTACTATTCAGAAAAACTACCCTTAGCCAGAGGGCCGTCTGCTAATCAACCTAAATCCTACAAAACTTTTTTAAAATTTAACTCCTTATCTTATCGGAATTTCATTACAGTTACTAGTTTTCACCTGATTGAACGAAAAGCCCAGGTGTTACAAAATAAACTTTAAATCCTATTATCTGGTAGGAATTATACATCAAGTGAACAATTGTCATGGTAACTAGGACTTCGTGTATTGATATCTAGCTGGAGATAAAAGGAGAACAACGGTCAAAACAGGATAAGAGTTTCGAACATCCAATAGGCCCTACGGGAAATGGAGAAACAGATCCGGGTATAATGATAAAAGTAGTACGTGTTGATTAAGAACAGTGTAAGATTCATACTGAACTATGGTGTTGTCGAGATGGTCGTGACTCGATGTGGTTACTCTAAGGGAATTGCTTTGTTATATCTGTCGTTAAAAGTGATAATAACCTCAGGCAAGTCAAGGAAGAGATCCGCCCTGACCAATTCATATATGCATCACTTGGGGATCGGACAAGAGGCAATGTTACCATTGGGAAGACACGAAAACCGAAACAAAGGCAGAATATGCCAGGAAATGTTAAGGAGAAAGGTAGCTGATGATATACCGAAAACGGCTACTGGTGACAACTATACCGCAACTGTGAAAACAGGAATATATAAAATCTGTTGGAATATGGAAAATATCGCCAATTTTGAAAATGTTTTGACAATTTTTCATTGTGTTGGAATCGATAATTAAACTGAAATGCAGACCATGACGAAATGTGGGAAAAAGCTAGTATGTGCTTCATTACAACACAGAACATAGAAACAAATATAACTGTCTAAATCTCCCAACCATGGTGAAGTATCTCATGCGTATACGAGTTAACAAGTAATTAGGTAAGTCCTCAAAGCGTCACTCCATAGCTGTTAGAAATGAAGCAGGTATAACATAAGCAGCAACCATAGTTTACAATAAATAATGTACAGCAGGATGTTAAGGGGAAATAATAAAGTTGTTGTATACACCAATCATTCCAAGCCAAAAGTCGCCTAAAAATCGTATTTGGGGTTAAATTTACTGTAGTTTTCTCATTAAGAAAAGAAACGTATAATTTTAATCTATCTGGTATAGAACAAATCTTCCAGACTTTATTCCTGGATAATTTATTCTAGGGATGGTGTAGACGTTTGTCTAGCAGGTCATCCTGTACGAGTAATAAAACTGTTTAATATGTTAAAACCAGGGATACTCAAATAGTTAAAATTCAAAAACAAATTAATATTAATGAATATAAAAACAACGGCAACAGGCAACACATTTTACTCAGACCGAATGCAGCTTAGGATTTCTTATTCATTTTAAGGCTAGTCAGATTTTGCCTCCAAAAACTGTAGTTGTCCCAAATGAAATCGATTTGCGCCAGTTAAAATCTAACCAAAGCATGGAAATTCCAGAAGTCAAAATCGATAAATGTTACCATAATTTATGAATTAAATAAAGAATTTAAAAATCCAGAAACCCTTGATATTATCGTCTTTTCCATCAATATACTTGAAATGCTTGCTTGTAGGCTAGTTTTCTTTGATACACAGGTAAACTATATGTTTATATGTAGAACTAACTTCAATAAATCACCTAGCACTATTAGTCTGAAGTTGTTTCAAATATCGCCCAAAAATGCAACCATAACATTCAACGGAGAAACACTTAATTGCACTGTTTCTGTTTTTTTTAAAAATTATTTTGTGGTGTGTTTTGTTTCTTTTTTTAAATTACGCAAATTAACAGTGAAAGACAATTGTAATAGTGATGCCCTTGGATCAGAGGACATCAAGCGACATGAAGCCACTTTCCTGATGGTTAACACATACAGGCTGGACTATCAGTGTACGACCGTCTTAATCAGGCTTATGTCTGAAATCCCTATGTGTGTATATATGCTCTGTTGTAGCATCAATGTTGTAGTCAATAGGACTAAGAAAAACCAACACGTCACTGACTCGAGATAATATCATCAAAATTCTATCGATCAAGACACAGTTGCTGGCAATTATAAATTTTCATGATTTAATAAATGATGATTGGCCTGTGCGAGTAAATGACGGACTAATAGGGAAAACTGAGAATAGAGTTCATGCAACAAGGTGAATACGATTGGGCGATCAATCTATAATATACGGAAAAAAACATAACGGTCATCCCATAGCACATGGAAATTAAGTTAGCATGGACGTCATTCAGCTTTGTCAGAATGCAATAGTGTTACACAGAGAGGGAAGACTGATCTTGCAACGAGAAACATAATTCGCCTCTATTCCAGAGAGATTTTTAGACAGGGAGAATTAGCAGGCTTAGATTAACCCAAGAGACTAGGCATTGAGGTTAATTTTGTCGGCTTGATCCTAATCAGGGTTTTAAAAGAGCACCAGTGAGAGGTAATTAGGAAGGGTGAGCCCGTGAGACCGACGTTAAGGATCGCGGTCACAGATCTCTCTGCTACCGCTTTATTACAGTCCCCAAGAAGATCAGAGATAAGGAAGATCGGAGTTTTATGCAGAGCACAATGTTTACAACCCAACCTGGCTCAGCCGCCGTCGACCTGGATATCCTAATATCATTGGTTCCTCCTCAGTCGATGTAGTATTCTGGTCATGAAGCCAAAAGAAACTCGGTGGGTTTATTGGAATGTGATGGACAATGTACAATTAATTGCTATCTGAATTATATCTATCTGCATGTCATGAAATAATACGATTCAACGAGATAAATTATATCTATCAGAATGAGAATAGAAAAAAATGCTAATGCGTTACAAAGAGAGCAACACGTAAAAAGTAAGACCCATTAAAGCATTTAAATCGCCCAGAGGATATGACTATAGCAAAAAACACTAATTGTAATGCATTGATATTGCCGGTCTCTGAAATAGTCGGTCTACCAAATAAAGAACATATCTACATGATTTATTTTAATTATGTCGGGGTTACATTGGTGTCGCAAAACATCAATAGGTACAAAGCAAAAGTTATTGTACTATAACAGTTGATTTAAATAATTGTTTTCACATGAGTGTTAATTGATAGCTCATCCATATCAACAACTTGCCTACAGCCATGCAACATATGCCTTGATATACAAGAACATGACAATAAACATGAGCATAGCATTTCATTCGCAGTTGAAAGAATTAGTATAAAAGCCGAGAAGATGGCATCAGATGCAGGATGCATAGCAAATGCTAATCTAATTGATTGCATTGAGCAGAGAGTTTTTGTATAACATATCCGTGCTGGGGAGCATGCTTTCCTTATGCGCGAAGACCTTGATAAACTCGTCGACACACAGTTATATAAACATTAAACTAATAAAGCCAGTACCCTTGACTTGTATACTATATCACTATCGTTTCTGTGTTAATGCTTACTTAAACTTATGGGCATGTTATCCTAGTGACCAATGTTAAACCTGAGCAGCTTGTAAATACCGCTCTCTCATGTGCACGTTTGGCCTGAGAGACCACTGTGTGTACTTGTTAGGCTATGCTTTCACCAGGATTCGAACTCCGGTCTATACATAATACACGTATCCAGTTTTACAAATATGTTTAAATGCGACGAAATAGTTCCTATAAGACTTGTCGGTGTAGGGACATTTTATTTTCAGGGGTTTCTAGGTTTCACCTACATATCGCTCTGTGCATTTTTTGCGTAGGCATGACATTTCATTTATTAAATTACTCTTTTATTTTTGTCCAGTTTGTGTTTGGGATGTACAAGAATCTGCGTTGTGGTCTGCAGTTTAACACAGATAATGCCGTTTTATCCGTCTAAATTTTTTATAGATACATATGTGATTAAACGGTTAATGGCGCCGACTGGTATTTCTGTAGTCGTTTGTGTTCAGTATCGGTTTGCTCTGCTTTCGTGCTTTATAAAACGTCCAAGGCATATACCTACGGTGCGTTAGTCAATATTGGGTTTCTCTTCTTCTACATTCTTGTCTTCAGACTGTGAAAAGTGCTTTAAGATGAACTGTCACTAGCATATCTAGCCCGGGCATTTGGCCGTCCTCTATTATCGCCATTGTAATTAGTGTGAAGTGGTCAAGAGCGTTTATGAATTGATTGATGCCATGCACTTCAGTTTGATCGATCTTAAATCCAAGTGTTATCCGAGTATCTGTATCTGCATCAACCACGACCAGTGAATGCTCGCAGTGCCTTATTAGCAAAACTTTCAAAATATACAGTTATAAACCAGCCACACTCTCAGATTGTTTTTCACAAGATTACACAAAAAATACACAACAATTGAACGATGTTCATAAAAATTAAATGATTTGATTTGTATTGAGTGTGCAAGACATAAGCCGAAAAGAACAAAAATACATGTTTAATGTGAATAAGTTAATTTCTGTAACTCCATAAAGTTATGCGAATAAGTGCGGAGATAGTTATTTAATATCTATAAAGCGGCACCAAAACAATGCACTTTATAAACCCCAAAATATTGCAGTAATAGAAACATATTGTCACAAACAGTGTTTTAAAATCATAAACGCACATTCTAGAAAAAAACATTCTGTAGGCCTATAAATAAGTAGGCAAATACCGATGGAGACGAACAAACTTTCTACACAATAACATTATGAGTTCACAATGTGACTGAGATTGAGGCTATGTGATTGAGATTGAGGCTATGTGATTGAGATTGAGGCTATGTGACTGAGATTGAGGCGATGCGATTGAGATTGAGGCTATGTGATTGAGATTGAGGCTATGTGATTGAGATTCAGGCTATGTGATTGAGATTGAGGCTATGTGATTGAGATTGAGGCTATGTGATTGAGATTGAGGTTATGTGATTGAGATTGAGGCTATGTGATTGAGATTGAGGCTATGTGATTGAGATTGAGGCTATGTGATTGAGATTTAACGTCGGGCCCAATGGTATTTTACTTATATGCTGACGATTGTCCATTTCACAATGTTCCTGTTCTAAATACGGCTGAAACCGAATAAAAACCGCCAGCTATTGCCTGTGACTTACTCATCTGCCTCAGGTGACAGGTCAACACACAAGCTCAAACCGCACAACGTTGAGGGCTAATTGCATGGTCCACACGCTTACCTCTAAATCACGGCTTCATGCCAACAAAACCTGAAGTGTGACTCGAATAATGACACCAGTACAAAAAAAAAAAAAAAAACAATAAAAAAAAAGAACGCGAGCCACGGATAAAGGGATTGACATCTACAATCCAGTTTGTTCTTTGAATGTTAATAACATAAACTCTGCCAAAGTGTTTACGTTTGAATAATAAGATCTCGTGCACAAAACACATTTGTCAAATCAGGCAATATTTAAGGACGACTGTGAAGGTTTCTTCGATTTTAAAATTTGGTTTGTCTGGAATCAAAGGAACAGTGCGTAATTGAAACCAAATATTGGATGAATAGATTGCAAATTAAATGTTCATCTGGGGTATTTGTTTCCCCATTTAGTAGAACAGCCGATTCTTGGAAGCGTCTGTCAGCTCATTACATTGCAAAGACGGGTAACATTTCTTTTCCAAAACACGTTTGAGTTCTTAAATGACAAAGAGATGGGGTTTGTTTAAACCAGCCTTGGTACGTGTAAGGACTAAGTTATTTGCTGAACACCTTTCAACAGTAATATCGCTTTTCGAACAATTTCAGCTATTCCTTGACATTCAATTGAAATAGTGTTTGAAAGGTCATATCGTCTAGAAACCCCTTGTTTGTTGATTTCTCCGATTGGTGATCACAAATGAATTGATAACGGTGTTGGTGATGTTTTTTTTAAAACGTGTCGGGAATGTTTTAGAGAATCCTAAGTCAATTAAGTCAACCCATATGTGCCCTTCATTTGCAAACTTGGCTTTACATAAACTAGTTAACGGCATTCTGCTGATCGATTATCAAGACGAAGTCAAATAAAACAAAGTATTGATGACAATATTGTGGAAGCTGCTATACACCATTCCAGTTTGAAGCCCGCGTATATGATCAAAACTAATATTCTGAATGGCTTGTACAACTCAAAAGGGAGGTCCAAGCATTTTTGCTTTTTTGCACAAGCATACAATGGTTTGACGTAGTTGTCATTTTTTAAATTGCATTGTAATAAACAATTGAATGAGCAAAAGCCTTTATCTACATCATACGATCAGTTTGGAAAATAAACTTGAGTTAATATCTGGAACTTACCACTTTAAGCAAAAGGTTAATATAGACAAAATCTGATGTAGAGGTATGACCGTTGACCGGAAGACCTAAATGGCTGGAGACATTTCTGGGTTGAATTTCTTTGATAAATGCTCTTGGAGTAAGACCACGAACGGAAGCAGACCTTAGTAATCACTACCAGAATTGCGAAGAAGTGCGTCTGGTGTGACAAGCAATCCGATGGTGATCAATGATCGACCTCAATTGCACCAAGAGCGGATCATAGAATGCGTTTTTGATTGATTCCGATTGTGCCCCAATTTAACACTGTGGAAACAGAGTCGAATGGGCCAATCTAATAATATAATATAGATTTTGGTCAAATGCTGGAGGAGTTACTGTGTATTTTTTCATAATTCCATTCATATTAAAATCGAGGTTTGAAGAAATATACAGTCACCAATCAATGTAATTAAATTGCATGGCCCTTTACTGACCAACTTTTATGCTTCCAGTTTTCTTTTACTTTGTGCTTGGCTTGTCGTGGAAGAAGGAATTCATTGATGATACACTGGTCGTCAGGATAATCTCTAGTAAAAAGCTACTCACTCGCCAGGCAGTATAAAAAGTGGTTGCCTAATACATCAATGCAGCTAAATGTCTCTGTAACACTAAGTTATTTTTCGATTTTAAATATATTTTGTCATTCAAAGGTCTAACGACAATCTAATTTGTTCTACTTTCATGTCTATAAAATTGAAAGTCCACGGTCGCGTCGACTCATTTTGATTCAAGGAAATTCACAAAAGTGTCTAACCTGGCACATGGATATCGATGAATTAAAACCAACGAATCGTATCATGTTCTACATATAGTGCCAACATATCTATAATATATAGATATAGATCTATAATAATAGTAGTAGCTTTCTATTATTTATAGTTTATACCAGTTATACTTTTCCTCTATATGTTATTACGCCGCGGCTAAGGGCAGTTTGTTTGAAGATATAGCAATGGTGTCTTGACTTAGTACTGGATAAAACTTAACTTTCCATAATTATGAAAACACTTCACATCTTGGTTGAACTAATATCAATTTTTGTTGGAATACACTGCCAACATATTGGTGAAATAGCCTTAAGCACAGCATAAAAAAAACAATTAATCAATCTATAGATAATTATGATTTAAAGAATACTGGTGTGTTTGATTCCCATATGGAGCTTAATTACACCATAACAGAGTGGTCACAAACGCACAGTTTTCAGTATCACATTCAATTAGGTAGATCCTCAGAGACACACTAAAAGACAAATCGCTTACAGGTAGTAAATGTTCCAACCCATTCTTCTGTGGAGAGAAATTCGTTTACACTGGAACGTCAAAGATCCGAAGAACTGTTATCTTTTCCTGTACTGCACTTCTACCTAATTGTTTTCACACATACATTAAATAAAGATCTTATAGGATCCTACAAGAATTTGGACATTATAGGATTCCATTGGGTTCCACAGAAATTGTTTTGACCTGGATCCTATAGGACCCTATATGATTTTGGACATTCTATAGGATCCTATTGAAATCCACTGAAATTGTTTTGACCAGGATCCTAGACGAGTTGATACATTCTATGTGATTCAATTGGATTCCACAGAAATTGTTTTGACCAGGATCTTAGAGGAGTTGATACATTCTATAGGGTCCTATTGGATTCAACAAATTGTTTTGACCAGGATCCTAGAGGATCCTATAGGAGTTGAAACATTCTATAGGATCATATTGGATTCTACAGAAATTGTTTTGACCAGGATCCTCTAGGATCCTATAGGAGTTGATACATTCTATAGGATCATATTGGATTCCACAGAAATTGCTTTGACAAGGATCCGAAGTGACGGTTTGTCACATGGAACAATCATATAAGGTTCGATTCGAATTTCATCAGATGTTTTTAACACACAGAAACGAAATTAAGACCACCAGGTGGCGTCACATGTAGGTTTGACACACGCCAAAATCCATCCCAAGCGACGTCTTGTCACACTGAACACTCATACTAGGTTTGATTTGAATTGCACTGGAAGTTTTCAAATTAATATACAGAACCAAAAACCTTGCCACTGTAGTCCGACATACGCCAAAACTAATTCCAAGTGATTTCTTGTCACATGGAACAATAACACTTAGTTAGAGTTGGATTCCACAAGACGTTTTCAAGTTAATATACACAAGAAGTTTGTAAATTAACAACAGAAACCCAATTTAGACTTTGCCACCAGGTTGCGCCACCTCTCAGTCAACACATACCAAATTCAATCCTAAGCGATGTCTTACCACATGGAACACTAACACTAAGTTTGATTTGAATTGCACAATAATTTTTCGAATTAATATCCAGAACTGAAATTTAGACTTTGCCACCAAGTGGCGCCACCTGTAATCTGCTATATACCAAAACTTATCCCAAGCCATGTCTTGTCACATTGGACAATCATATCAAGTTTGATTCGAATTACAGCAGAAGTTTTTAAGTAAACATACAGAAACCAAATTTAGACTTTGCGGCCAGGTGGCGCCATTTGTATGTCAACACACGCCAAAATCAATCCCAAGTGATGTCTCGTAACATGACACATTTAGTTTGATTTGAATTCCACAGTAAGTTTTCATGTTAACATACAGAAACACAATTTAGACTTTGCGAGCAGGTGGCGCCACCTGTAGATCGACATATGCCAAAATCAATCACAAGCGATGTCTTGTCACATGGAACCAACATACTAAGTTTGATTCGAATTCAATCAGCGGTTTTCAAGTTAACGTCCGAAAACCAAAAAGTTGACGACGGACGGATAGGCACACAGACGGACGGACGAACAACCCTATTACATAATACGTCCCGTCAAATGGCGGTCGTATGAAAAAGAAAAACAAGAGAAATGCATAGATTGGGTTATATTCCTATTTTACTATCATCACTACTTAGGTCTAATAATGGACTGGTTCGAGAAAGCAAAGTTTGAGCAAAAACAAAACATCCAATTATAATCGAGTACAATGATTTATTATGCATGAATATAATGGACTTTATACGTACGAGCTGTTTACTAAATTTGACAAAAAAATCATCAATCTTCAAGCAAGACATTGAGCGGAAACTTATCATCCAGCCTTTTTTTAATGCTTGGAGTTTTACGCCGTTTTTCAGTGAGGTTTCAATTACATGGCGTCTATCACTTTTTATTTCTGACCAACTTATTTTCAGTCAAAAATATATTCCAAGAGTATTTCTATTTTTGGGGGGGAATAAAATTGGACCATTTCTGAATACTGAATACTCAACGGTTTCCGTGTATTGTATATTGAGCACTTATTCACTGACGCCGCATGTGGTTGATTGGCGTTAGTTTGTTCAGAGATTGATCACAGCTTGAATGGAATTCAACTAGCATTTGACACGGTCAGATATTGTCAATTTGATAGAAAAACGCGTATATTTCATAATATCTATGCATAATTATTTGCGAAACAGATATAGAATGACTCAATTCGATATTATATACTAATTGTGAAAAACCTAGATTGAATTACTTAAAACAATTGAGCATGAAAGAGGTAAAACTGTCGTAAAATAGATCAGAAATACATTTTACCCATTTTCTCTGCTTTCATTTTTCAGTGTACCGTACTTGGGAAAATGCCTACTCCTCAGCTGTTTTTATACCTACAGAACTGATTTTTTGCACACTTCATCTTAACATATAAAACTAAAATAACTGGCATTCAGATTTGTAATATCTTTTTGCGTTTCTTTGATAAAGTTAGAAGAAGTTGAAATTTCACTATTTTGACCCATTTTTGGGTTTTTGGACCGTTAACCCAATATTGCACAAAAAAAATAAAAAATAAAAAATAAAACAAATAGTAAAAAACTGAATGACCGTTTTTGGGTTCACATAACGTATTATACAGTTGACGTAAATAGTGTAAAAGTAGTAGCAATTTGAAAAAGTGATAGCAAAAATGTACTTTTTATGCAAAATATTTTTTTCTGTAAGTTTTAGAAAAAAAGGACGATTCAGAATATATATACATGTGTTGCACTATTCCCAGTATTTAAGAAGTAGAACGGCAAAACGTAAAAACACTATGTAGGGGGGTTAGCTATCCGTAAATACATTTTTTGGCCAAAAGGTCAAATTAGTTTGTTTCTGACAGAGCAATATATCTGCTTTTGTAAGATATATACACTTCCAAATGACATCAAACATATTGCCGTATAGATTCGTCATATTTGAAATATGTACACAATTTATAACCATACAAAATGGTGACTCAAAGAGCGAGTTTCATTTTTAAATGCAAGTTTCTACACTGCGCTCTTGGTCTCAAAGTACATTTACCGATTATTATTATTAAGACACTGAACTTGTTTTGGAGGACCATGCGTCAGAGAAACGATATAACGTTTGGGACGTCTGTTTCTGTCGTACAAAAATCTTTAGAAATAATGCTCCTTCGGGCCTTTGTTAACGGCTACCTAATTATTGTTGAAAATGTTTCCTTTAACGACAGATAAGTGGCTTTTTGATTCAGATAAACTCTGAAAATAACTTCTGCAAGTCTTCAGACTCGCCTAGGGCTATAGTACTAGCTCAGCAATACCTTAATGGTTAACGTTAATTGGGCAATATCATGATTTGTCAAACAATGGTACGACTGATCTGAACTCAGACCATGTAAATGTATTTAATATAGATCTGAGCAAGGCCCAGGGCAATGTACTTATCTGGTTATT
>JARFOD010010527.1:0-11404 GCA_031763545.1 Mopalia muscosa
CGCTATATCCCCCCCCCGCATTATATGCCGGCGGGGGGAAGGGGGGGGGGGGGGGTAATAAAGGTATTAATAAGAAATACATGTATGATTTGTTTGCCCGTCTTTAATCAATCTCTTCTTATTTATTATGTACAGATGTCATTATAACCCACAGCACAGACTTTATTCAAGAGTTCGATTTTGCACAGCAGTTTGTCTCTAAATAGTATGTTTAGATTGACAATTGTTACAATAAAGTTTTAAATTCCTTGCAGCTTTGAGTATCAACAACTGTACAGTTTCAAAACACACAGAATAATTTCTTTATTCATTTGTTTTATCATAAATTGCTCGTAAGCTAAAAGCGGTCCCTGGCCGCATTCTGGACTGCTGCCGGGTGCTGATATAGATAACAATGCCATCGAAATGAATTTGCGCTTTGTTTTAAATTTATTACAGATTCCACGCCTCCATCTCGTCCCCAAATTACAGGTCTATATCAAGGCATTATTGACACCGAAACGGTTGACGTAGGTTGTAACGTTACAGGCGGTGAACGTGACATCACCGTGGCCTTACAATGCCCTGGTTTAGGACAAGATGGAGATGGGCCTATTCGTCTTAAAACAGGGCGTAATGTTACGCTGTCTACCTCTCTCCTCGGACGTGATGCGATATACGGTAAACAAGTTTGCTCTTGCGCGGCCGTGAACGGCTTGGGCTGGGAAGCTTCAGTGACTAAACGGCCAGATATTATATGTGAGTATTGATCGATAAAGCAATTCTGTGAAGCGTAATGATTTGTTGAAGATGTAATGACATGACTGTAAAGGTGCCGTGGGTCATTTCCAATATGTCGGGATTGACGGACGTTTTTATTAGACATCTAGCGTTTAGCAATAATGTTAGAGAATTAATCACGTCAAAGTGTAATCGGTTGCTGGTGGTTTGGCTCAATCGCCTGCTCGTCTGAAAGCTATAGGCACATACCTGTACAAGATTAAAAACTTGTTAAATGCTAAGATATCGGATATATGACCCACTGCTTCCGGTCCTGTTGATGAGTTAGTGACAGATAGTTCCCATCCTAGGATCCTTAATCCGAGGACATCGTCGGTGGAACAGTATGAAATTCGAAAAAATGTCACCACTGCGAACGATCGTTTCTTCGCAGTTTAAAGGACGTTTAATAAAATCAATAGCTGAACTGTTAAATACACCCACATAATAAGTAATTATAAATATTTTCATCGATTTGAACACAAAATCCTCAATACTAGATTAAACTAGAAATTTCAGGTTTTCTGTGATCCCTTTTTTTATACTGCATACCATCGATTGGGTGACAGTTTTGTCGAGGTTTCTTACTGTGTATATAGGTGAACCACCAACTCACAGTCTCACTATACATATGCTGGTTTCATTGGTATTCAAAATTGGACATTTCAGGAAATATCATTTCTGTGAAGATATTATGTGGTATGTAATTATAAGAACAGGGACGTCTTGAAAACTCTTCCATACCTCCTGCGATCCAGAAAACGCCCTGGTGATATCTTGGATCAAAATATACTCTCGATAATGTCTTCGGTGGTAATTCAGAAATCCTTTGACACACTTGTTGTGGTACCGTGATTACATTCACCGTTGATAGATTATTAATACGACATTCCACAGAAAATAACCCCCAACTCACTAGTGTCACTTAAATTGTTTTATACAAAAGTTTTAGATAAATAAAACATTATACCAGGTGTCAAAGACACACAAGAAAACAATACATGAATTAAGCAGCCTTAGGACCATAGTTTTTTTCTACTTCCAGCGGGATATACATTCTAACCGTTTCATTGAAGGGAAACTTCAGTATATTGTCGCCCCAAAACAGGGGGAATCTCTATTCGAAACTTTAACTTTGTACCGTTACTGGCATACGTTTCCTGGCAATTTGCCTTACGATAGTAAGGTCTTGCTGGACCCTTTGGGCTAAAAAAAGACACATATTTTGTATTCAAAGGTATGCATTAAAGGATTATTGCAATGTTAAATCAAGTTAAAAATTCCGATTAATTTTAAGTTTGAGCCGTTACATTAATGTTTCACTGAGTATAACACAAACGATAAGTCGTTTAAATTTTTATTTTTTGTCATAACTAAACGATGAAATAAAAAATCATGTATCAGACGGAAATGTCGGAATGTACAATATAGACATTTCAATATCTGGTGTTTGATAACTGTTTACTGGCTAGAAAACAATCTTTAAACAGTTCTATACTTGTTTTGATTCTCAGGAAGCTACGTTATCTGTCAACTCTCCCAGTTGAGCCTAACTAAAGTGTAAACATTCAACTATGGAATGATGTTTTATGTTGAATGTTTACACGGGGCTTGGTATGTGCCAAGTCTAATTCTGAAACGAAAATCGTTTATCTATAAGTCAAATATGAAATTAAAAATGATGGTTTCTTGTTTAATAGTTGGCCCCGAGAGAATGATGATCACCGTTTCAGAGAAGAACCCGAAGGCTAGAGAAAGATTTTCTGTTCTCTGTGAAGTGAATTCAAATCCACCGGCTGAAATAACTTGGCTGCTAGAATCGACTCCAGTAGATGGAGTTGGAGAGACCTACACTCGTGTCGCAGAGTCTGGGGTTCCCATCACATACAGCCGTTGGTATGGTAACGCAGATGTACAGATGACAGGAAAAATTATCACCTGCTTTGCAAAAAATGCACTTACCAATCAAACGTCTTTTGGCACTAAAGTGCTGACAACTGGTCAAGAAATTCCCAAAACTGCGCATATCGGTTTGACGTCATCAAAAATGCTTTCGCCATTGTCGTTTATGTCCTTCATTCATTCTAGTCTTGCCTCTTCATACAATGAAGAATGATATTCGTTTTGAAAGCAGTAGCTTTTAATTGATATTAAAACATCTGTTAACTGGTAACCAGCGTTGTGTGCTAGTGTAGTTTTATATTAGGTTTATGTTCTTCATTCACTCTTGTTTATCTTTTCCATAATCCGAAAACAGATATTCATAGAGCAGAAGCCTGACTTAATTGATGTTATGTCGATTATAGTGTAACCTGACATATTTGTTTGTGTAGTTTTATGATTTGGAGTATGTTCTCTTTCGCTCTAGTCTCGCCTCTTTGTCGAATTAAAAGATACATTCAGAGAACAGAATATTGATATAATTGATGTCAACTATTGTGTTATTCGCTATATCTGTTGAAAAAGTTTTATATCTGTTAATAAAACCGGTGTATTAATCGTATCTTCTTCGAGAACCATATGTTATATGTCTCGTTTAAAAGCTAGAATAGAAGGGTAAATTTCATTAAACAGCCTCACCATCTCTAATTTCCTGTTACGGGACTGAGTTTTAATCGCACTGGGAAAATCGAATCACTCCAGTCCGTACCCCATTTTATTGCTTTCTGATTGCCAATGCTCTTTGTGAACTGCTTGACGTTATCGCATACACGCAAGAGCAAGAGAAAATCTACATTTGGGCTTCTTGTTTATTCGCGTCTCGCTATTTCCTATTCAGAATCAAATTCACCACATCAACGAGTTGCAGCCTATCTAAATGCAAAGCAAATAGGACAATTGGAATTAAATACAACTGTTTATAAGAGAAATGGTTATTGGGTGCTCAAATCTCACTTAACAAATTGGTCAACAAAACATGGATTTAAGTCCTTGTTGTTGGTATGTAATTTAACAAGTCAAAACAGTATTTATGTAAATGTATTAACGTATTTCACACCTCATAAGGGCAATGTTTGTTTGAACAATGTTTGCCAAAAAATGTCAGAAATCTTTGTTCTAAGTCAAATCGGATCAGGTACATGTAAATCGATTGACCTCATCCTTGACTACTTTCGGGCTTGATTTAGAGAGTGATAAAAAATCTGTGTTTGACCGTCGTATCGTCTTGACATTTGTGGGAAAACTTGTAACCCGTATGCTCCCTAGTTGACATGTTAACCAAGAAATATATCATATATTTACATTCACATTCTGACTTTTTTTTTTTCTTCTGACGAACCGTATTGCATATTATTTTCACAGATTATCAGAGTATTAATATTGCCGGAACTTACCCAAGAACGTATGGCTTGTTTACTTGAAGGGTATTTGACATTGTTATATAATGTTTGTCACTCATATGACGGCGTGCCAGCCCAGTGAGGAAGAGAAATTCCCCGCCACACCACTGACAACATACAAAGACAAAACAAGACAATCACAAGACTTCCAACAAAGAAACAACAAACAGCTCAGTATTGTATTTGCCTAGGGTCTGAAATCCTCTGGTTTGCAGGAAACTTCCTCCCACCCCAGTCGGAAAAGAGTTACATGTGTGTTGAATTAAAAATCACAAATCGGTTACAGGACGAGTGTATTATTCCTCAGCGAAATGGATTTTTAAGATGGTACAGTGGCATGCAAATTGAATCCAGATCTCTTAAGGTCTCATTCAGTTTTTTTAATGTTTATTCAATAGTCAATCGATTGTCGGCTCGACTTGTAAGAAACTAAATGAACAAGCCTTCTTTCGCTTTGATTTCCTCCGAAATTCCTCTGTTATAGTACCTCTGAATTACCTTGAAATGTCAAACGAATGATGAATTGAGGCATTTTTTCATTCGGGTCTCGTTATATTTCATTAAGCACTAAATTCGTTCCCGACTGGTATAGAATTCCCCAAGATAAAATTCGAAACGTCTGCACAGTTTTTATCTCTATTTAATGATACACTTTCAAAGTTCAAGAGATAACTCTTCAGAAAATATCTATAAAGAAATCGCAGAAGTGAATCCGAGCTCTAAGCATCAACTGAACCGCGACTTTCAACATGAAACAAATTGCTACATCAAACTTTTGGAATAATCTTAGTACTAGGTAAATTATATCGAATGTACCGGTTATACATACACATGTCACATAGATTCTATTGTCTCTTCTAAGTTTGTCGATTTTGTCTAATCATGAAAAATCAAAACCTATTCCGTATTATTTGCAGTGTTTGATTGCACTATAAAAAAGCAAAAAAATTAAAATTAAAAACAAACAAAAAAGAAAGAAAAGACAATAACAGTCATCAACCAATGTGAAAATAATGGAATAAAGAGAATACCCTTAAATGGCTACCTTGGCAATGCAGTATAAGACTACAGCTGACAAAGATTTTCTTTTCTCAATAGGTCGGGTTGTTGCATTGTCTAAAGGTGTGTCACTTTTATTCATGGTGATGTAAACAGGTATACAGGTGTTAACACACGATCTAAGACACCCAGGTGATTCAGTCCACCACATAATTACATGCCCCTCTGGTGACCAAGTGCGTCTCTACCTCTAGCACCCAGTATGGCAATTTTGTCATACTGTTTATGAGGTCCCTTAAGGAGATAAATCCTTTGGGTTGTTGTTTGTACTATTTCCCAGAGCTAATTTAATTATAACTCAATTAAATATACTACAGATAGCTCTGGGAAATAGTAAAAACAACAATCCAAAGGATTTATCTCCCTTAAGGGACCTCATAAACAGTATGACAAATTTGTCCTTCTGAGTGCTAGAGGGTTAAGTCGGCACAATATATATCGTGAGTCTTTAAGATGACCAGGTGTTAAACCATCCAATGAAATCACCGATTTCAAAGTCAACCACGGTAGAATTTTGTCCTCAAATAATTTGACGTCATTTAACATAGCACGCCGGAAACGTCAGGTATCGATTTCTTCTTAACACCGTGTAGGTTAAAACCTCTGGTAAGCGTAATGTGCAGGAAAGAAATTACTCCCGCCCTGTGGTGGTCTAGATAAGAACGATATGTTTCGGATTATCTTCATAAAGTTTAATGTATACTTTGGTGGTACATGACACAGTCGTTATCTGATGTTTGCGGTGCTCTACGTTTACCTGACAAAAACCTTATCTAACACCTCACATAAATTTAGGACATTTCGTTTGGAACAACGTGACAAAAACCCGCTGACTTGCATTTTGACCAAACTCACCTAAGACAACACAAATTGACGTTAGACAGAAATTAAAACGTTAAATAATGAATTTAAAAAATATTTTTCTTTGAAATGAGGCGATTTGATTGGCTAGTTAAAAACACCTAGTCGTTTTATAATGGCTGTATAAGACAGATCCTTCTAAATATTGGAATAGCCCTCCACGTCTCGTCGAACTGAAAATATGACCGAGAATTCCGGTGCCAGTTGCCTAGCAGGCGATTAGTCGCTAACACCAGATTATGTCGCTAAAACATGATCGAGATAGAGAAACCTTCAATATAGCGTGACGTCATCTAATAGCGGTTTGAATTCAATAACGCTTCGAGTAACCCGCCCCAGACATGTTATAGCGTGAGGAATCGAAAGATAAAGCGACAAAATCTCGCGTTACTCGTTACAGTGGATATGAACAATACGCTTGGCAGTGGCCGGTGTTTATGCCTTTGTACCAGAATCGTGCGTTTTGTTCTTCGGAAGTCTATCAAATGAAGTATGATCCTTATAGATACAGTTAAATAAACTTAGTGAATTTCATATATACCTTACTCCTACCTCAGATCATATATACGGTAGTTTAGAGGGGGATTAATACAGCCGTTGTTTGTTGCCACTGGCATCGAGGGAGATTTCCTTCACCTGGCACGCTATCATATGAGTCAGACTACGTTAAATATGGCGCTAAATCCTTGACACAACCAAACTTTAGGCCAGCTATGTTGGTTTACAGGTAGTTAATTTCGTAAAAGAAAATGAATTGTCAGTTGATGAAATGACCAGAATATGCATTGTTAACAGTACTGTGTAAATCGTTTAAGGGAATTTGGCTGTTATTAGACAAAGTCAGTCTTTTTAGGTATGACTTTCAAAGGAATCGATCTCCTATTTTTATTTTTCGCGTGAGAAATTAATAAACGAGAGGGAGATGCGAGCTGAGTTTTGCACCTTCATTGTACATCACTATCGCCATATTGATACGAGTGTGTTCACTGCTAGAGGGCAAACAATTAAGTTTTCACAAGTCACTGATGACCAGTGAAGCTCTTGGCAAATATTTGAACAGCCCTCGAAATACCTCGGAACTGAAACACCACCAAGAGACCTGTGGTTGACGTGGAAAGGCCATATGAAATACGACCTCAATGTCTTTGTCTTTAATTGCTACCTTCTTGAAAGGAGAAGTTAAATAGAGGTTAGTTTTAATGGCATCACCTAGAACAAGCTGTTCATTTTCATTAGGCCTTTTCCCGATTCCCTTCACTGTCACTTATTGGTTGCATACGAGGAAATTCATTACCAATCACGCCCGTTCACAATTTATACGACAGCTCACGTGTGTAGAGTAAGCTCATTTTAAGTCAGATTGAACGACCATACGTTGATTGAGCAGCCACCATACACACAAGACACACATCGTCTATTGGATTACATTATTAAGGAACTAAAGAAGTCGCACATCTGTAAGAAACCAGCGTGTCTGTTTAGGTTTTATCGCGAGTAATGTGTAGGTATTAAAGGTGGGGTAAATAATTTCATAATTAGATAATTGTGATTTGTAAAGTCTACGCGCACAGCTGAGCTACAACTTACGCTTCAATAAAGTTAAACCTGACTCTCAACGGTTACAATATGAACTCTTTGGTATTTCTACTGTTGGTCTTTTCCAGGGGTCTGTCCGGACAGATTCAATTCAGATATGAAACATACCTGGATCAGGACCATAGGTTTTATTTATTATGGGATGTGGATTATAAACGATCCCTTGTTACCTTCAAACTGACAGCTCACGTTCCTGCAGGTGACTGGTTTGGCATCGGATTCTCGGATTACGGTCAATCTGCAAACGCGGATCTTCTTGTCATATGGACTAACCCTCAAGGTATCCACTATTTCCAGGTAAGTTACAAATACATATTTTTACACTGAAAATTACGCTTTCTAAACTTAAGCAATTAGCTTAAATTTATTATTTATTTATTAATTGATTAATTTGTAATTTCAAAGATTATTCACGCTGGCACTCGGATGTGGCCTACTTAACACAGCTGTATACATGTATTATTATCTCCCACTCTAGAGCAAAGCTAACCATGACAAATACACGATTTTATATTCTTCAATTGGTAATCGCTTTAGATGACATACAATTATAGCCGGTCTTAAAGGTATATATAGGCTTATGTGTTATTTATTTATTAAGACCGGCTATATTTATATACCTATTCAAGGAAGATACGTGAACTGATGTGACTTTAAGACGAGGTTATTATGAATATATATATTAGCAGATAATTTTTATACTATATATCAGCTAGTTTGATGAAAACAAGCGTTCATAATATTACTCTTATTCAATTGGATTTTTATCGTTGTCAATTATTCAACTTTTATGAATTACATTGATCAAATATCATTTACGCGCCCCTCCCCACCCTCTTGATTCGAGGTGTATTTTTATCTTTATATTTTCACAAATACAAGGCTTTAGAATGGGTTTTAGTCTTTGGTCTTTGATATGGAAGATTCAAGATTGAATATTGTCAGATACAATTGATGAACGATTTAATTGATTCTCGTTGTACTGCAATTAAACTGTTAATGCAACATTAAACAACAAGGACTATTCAAGTTGGTTGATATACGTCTGCTTTATTGAAGAAAATACATTTCAGTTCCTCCTTTTCTAAGCTGTCAACTAGTGAATCTCTTGCGTCATATAGGCGGTTGTGCTCGCAAACCCCTTTCGATGCATTGCATTGGAATAGATATAGGTATAGACATCAGGCCTTCTCCCTCTACTCCTTGCCTTATCTCCACCTAGTCGTGGAGTGCCCAGTGGTGACCACCCTTGGTTAAAAACCAATGGTTGTTCGCCAAAGCGCAAGGGTCGGCATAGCTTTTTATGAATAATGGTAAATAACTATAAATAACTTAGTTTTAAACACAATATTTAGAATTTTTAGATTAATATATTGACATTTTTAATTTTATCGCGAATGTATTTTTTTCCAGTTCAATTGTTTCTCTTGTTGATGTTTACTGCCAAGGATGCTACTGATTTAAATCTATCTAAAAATATAGAACCTATGTATAAAGATAAACTATTCGGACATTACCTGTATATTTTCACGCCACAGGGTAGCTGAAACACAGCTGAATCTGTCGTCAAACACTAATCAATCTGCTATAAGTAAATGACTAATATGTTTGTTTCAGGACGGATTCACGGATTCAGAATCTGTCATCCACCTGGATCGCAAACAAGATTACAAACTGATAGACGCCTGGACACGGGATGTTAAAACTGATGTAGCTTTTGTGAGAAACTTCGACACTTGTGATGATAATGATTATACTTTCGATGTAAGTTGATTTCTGATTACATATTTGATTGAGAGTTCGATGAGAATTCATGTGGCCTATGAGCGTGTGTCGCAAAATGCCTTTACATTTAATAACCCCGTCCTGACAGCCCATTTTCAATCCGCTTTTAGCGATTTTATCTATTTCAAGGCACTAACGGGCTTATAACCAACAGAGCTCAGAGGCTGAAACTGTGAACGTTTACACTTTTCTCTTGTTATGAGCTGTTGTTGCTCTGTATGAGGACAGTATGAACTGACTTTATAAACACCGATGGGAGATTATCTTTCTAAAGTAGTAAAACAAATAAAAATTCAGTTGTTAATCGTAAACAACCGGCCATAAAGTTTTTTCGGAAGTTTACTATCGACTATATAAATTACATAACACAAATTTTATACCTTTTAATTATTACGGAGCGTCTTTTTAATCCGTAGCCCATGTTTATTCTTCACCTTGTACTTTATCTGAAATAAATGTCCGGAAACACATGAATCTCATATATCAGGTCATTTATTTGATTAACTCTGCCGAAGTGAAGGAGATAATATCCGGTTTGGACGGGTAACCGGAAGCCACTTCTTGTCATGCGTGCCATATACTCTGTCTGATGTTTGAACAATCAATCAATAAGCTATGGTGTGGAAATTGTAGATGATCCCGATTGTAAAATTGAAACTTGATCTGAAAACGCCATAAAGTTAGTCTCCTAGGCAAACGCATACCCAGCAACCTTTTAAGAAGCGTGTCCTAAATAAATCGGATCCAAGTTGAAGTCTCCTTCACCCGTTGATTTGGTTTATACTGTTATCTCAGCCATGCGCTTTCGTTTCATATGTAATAAATCTTAGACGACTGTGGAGCTCTAAAACAAACGAGACATGAATTTTATTCTTATAAGGTTAAAAAGTAAATCAAAAGCTGAATTAAATATCTCCTCCATTTTAAATATTAATTTACCTTTTTTTCATAAAGGTTAATTTTATGTCTCCATATCTCTAAATCCTTTTGCATAATATAAGGCGGCAATGTCAACTTATTAAACATTTTGAATACACATGTTTTGATTGTTGATGTTTTGAATACCTAAACGTACCTGTGCATTGTCAACGACTAATATATTTTTGGGGATTTTACTACCTTTGAAGATGTATTATCTATACATGACATGCGAATAACGGATCTAATAAATTGTTTAATGCTACTTACAGAACGGAACTACTCATATCATCTACTTTATCGGGACCGGAACTCCGAACACGGTGTGTGGAATAAATCTGTCATCACTTGAACCCGGTCTTCAGCGGATTCAGCTTCTGAAACCCGATATTCCGGAACCGGAAATACCTGACGACACGTGGACCTTTGAAATATTAGCCCCAAAGGTAAGCAACTCAAATTGTACTTATGCATCAAACTGTTTTTTAAAAAAATATTTAAATTATTTTTCATCTTGTGGAACTGTCTTTTTTGTTGTATTATCAGTATTTTTGTCCCTTTATACTCTGAAATGTAGTAGATTTAAATAGATTTCAAAATTAAATTTCTTGAACAAGAAAGCTATTTAGTATTAATCTAGGCCGATCAGCGAGAGGTGCAATCAAATGAAAAATACATTAAAGTCAAGTTGTCATGTAAGAGAGTAACAAACCTCCAAAAATACCCCAAACTCACGGAAAGTTCGTTGTGTGATGAGCTTTGTCTGAGTTCCCTTTCATAGATTTGTATCGCGTAATGTTGACGTATATATTCCGTTGGAAAGATATTATATTTCAGGCCTACTAATTGTAGTTTGTTATTAAACAGGAATAATTTCGAAAGAGATAATTACGCAGTTGTATTATTTTTGATAATTGCCTCCTTCAGGTATTATGGCTAGAAAATCAATAATTATATAACAGATTAAATAAAAAAAGCATGGAACTGTACTGCTTCTTGAAGTAGGTAAACATTGAATAATTTTTGTGTCTTTTAGAAAGTGAAGATTAACAGTATTTTCGTTATTTTGGAATAACACTTTCTTA
>JARFOD010010538.1:0-11402 GCA_031763545.1 Mopalia muscosa
CATGTAGGTTTCACTGGGGATGATTTTAGGGTTTCTGTTTCAAAGTGAGACATGAATACTTCTGTTATGAGTGGTGATAAAGGTGAGTCCATGGGTAGGCCATGGATTTGTTCATAGAGGTTGTTGTCCCAAGTTTCACACAGTTCAGCTGAATCTCTAATGTACGAAGAGACTTCAATACTTAATGGGGCAAGCAGTTTGGTTAAATGCCTTGCAGATTCATAAAATACTGTGTCTCTGGAGCAAACAAGTAGCCTGATTTTCATCGGATTTTTTTTATGGATTTGACCGTAGCTCTAGCATATGGGGATCTGGGATGGGATGGGTTAAGGGTGTAATATAAATCTTTACTTATCTGTTTGTTGTCTACAAGTTGTTTGAGGAAAGCTCTGAGTTGACGCTCCAGTTTGCCAGTTGGGTTTGTGGACAAATGTCGATATGTTGTATGGTCTGAAAGCGTGGTATCCACCATTTGTTTGAAGTGATGGGTATCTAAAACCAAACAGGCATTCCCCTTATCTGCTTGTACTACCGTGATGTCCATATTATTTCGAACCTCCTTGATGGCATGTCTCTCTGGGACAGTGAATTTGTCTCACTGTGGTTTGGCTTTCTTAAGGATGTCTCGTATTTGTTTGTTTTATCCAGAAATTGTATAATTAAGGTCATATAATTACATTTGGCTATGATATAAACTGCAATGCATTGAACCTGGACTTATAATATATGTATATTGTAATCTCAGATTGAACAGATGGAGCTATGTAGAGGAAAACTTGTTGTACAGGTTGGCGCAGTGTTTGGCAATCTGCCAAAATCACCATATTCAGAAATCACTCACACAGGACTATTTTACTAAATGGGCAAGTTTTCTTCCTCAATCCCATAGAATTAACCTCATCCGATCTGTTATATCAAAGACTTGGACAGTATGAAGCACTTATACTCCTTTGCACAACGAACTAAAATACATAAAAAGGGCATTTCAACAAAACAAAGAACGCCTTATTTACAAATGTATACAAATAAACAAATCCGTGATCAAAAGTACTCTAATATCCACAAAAAAGCTTACCAGTTAAAAATGAAAACAATTTTTTTCATTCAATTACAATTTTTAGGACCTTTGTCCACACGGATACACAATGAATTTAAATGTTTAAATACATTAATACCATCTGATGGCATCATAGTTGTCAACAAAACTGAATGCAATATATCATCTTTCTTTACAAATAAAATGAAAGGAGATCCTCTTCCACGATCGAATGTTGTTTACCAGCTAAAATTGGGAGAATGCACATCCAAATTCATCGGGAAAACTAAACGACTGTTCAGTGAAAGTCTGTCCGAACATAATATATGTAACCGCAAATACAAACATTCATTTTTTGGAGATGATTGTCTCTCTACAGGTCACAACTCTAATCTCAGCACTCATGCATTTTTAGATACAAGTCGCACAGACTTTAAAATCAAAATTAAAGAATCACTACAGATTGCCAATCACCGGCCCAACCCCAACAACATGTATTAATCTATACCCATGCATCTGTTCAATACATAGAAGTCTATATCAGAGCCAAATCTAATTATATGCACTTTTATTATAAATATTTGTTTCAATATATTGGGTGTATATGTGCAACGCATTTCTAACTAGTCCCTTCCCCCAATCCCCCATTTTGCAATAATTGTTTTCATGCAACACTACACTAAACATTTGAAAATGTCTCTGTAGACTGAAAAATGGTAATAATTAGATTTCCCAATGTTACCAACTGCTGTATATATTCAGTATAGTTGTTTTTCGTTGTCCAATATCATACGTTTGTTCTGTTTTTGTCTGTCAACCACTACCCTTTTGTCAATTACTGTGCTTTGTGATTTAATGACCTAAATCATTAAAAACACACAATGTGATTTTCTGACATCTGCATACTTACAACTCACAAATCAGAAACATCGAAATGCTCTTATTAAGTTCGGTACCTCTAATCATACGTTACCTGTAGAAACTGGTCGATGGAGATTAGAGAAAAGAAATGAACTCAAGTGTACAAAGTGCGACAGAAAAGCAGTTGGTGATGAATACCATTTTCTTATGGAATGCCCAGCTTTACAAACAATTGTAAACAATATTTTTCAGAACAATTGCTAAGGAAACCAAGTGTTTTCAAAGTTCAGTCTTTATTCACAAGCACAAACGTGAAATCTCTATCCAAAGTTGCTGCTTTTGTGTACGAAGGAATTTCAGTGTATCACAATTAATGTGTTTTATTATGCTTTCCGCCACTGTACCTCTCGTGCCACCCTGATTGGATTTGAGTGAAATGAAACTTGAAACTTGTGTAAATCATACTCTAAAACATTAATTAATTTAAAAGGCAGGACTGACGTCGAAAACATGGTCGGTCACCAGTGTGTCCGTTTTCTTATGGATGCATTGCATAACACAGCGTATACACAAGCTTAGTTGGCCATCAAAGTGAAAAGAGTAATGTTAATCTACCATATACATATCAAAATAGTTATAAGAGTAACACATAAGCTCAGCAAGTTTACAGTTGACATGCGGTTTTATAAAATAAGTTTTTTTATTACCAGATTCAAATGTATAAGCGGTTGTTTGTTGTTATTGTTTGGGGGCGGAACTGTCACTTTTGTTTCATTTGAAAGCATCCAGCAATGCATGAAATAGATAGTCCGTCATGACTAGACTATGATAATTCGATTGCAAATGCAATATACATGGTTGTCAGAAAAAATGAAATAAAGATAAAAAGTTTAGGTGGGAAATCAGTGGTATTTCCCGTTAACAGTTATTTTAACTCTACAGGAAAACAACATTATTTCCTGGATGACCATTTTGGAAGCAGTCATGTACAAATAACTTCTCAATGAGTTACTTACCCATTCCTTCTTGCATGTTGTTGTACTCTGTGGTATGTTGACACAGGGCTTAGCGCACTGGAAAATTAAACCATTGAACAAAGACATATTTATTATAATAATAATTATTATAAAAATTATAATAATACTCAAATTTTGCGCTGATATAAATATAAATACAGTGTTAAATGATGTAGCATAGACAATGGTTTAAAAAAGAGAGATGACAGAGTAGAAAATACAAGTTTAATCCTAGTCTATATGTTGCAGCATTCGGCTTTTGAGTGTTTTGTATTTCGCTTTTCAGTCAACGTTGTGTGGTTCCCCAGATACATTCCTCGAAGAATGTGCCTTGTTGTCGATAACAACAAACTAGACTACTATCGTAGGAAAGTTTAAATAACGTCTGATTAAACCTGTGCATTTCTGAAATTTTTTACATATATATGTATATATTTTTGGAAAGCTTCAATACACAGGATTACATATTTGTGAATGTGGTGAAAATCCAATTATTATTTATAAAATAATTGGAAAATGAAGAAATTAAACATAAGACTTTGGTATGGATGATAACTTCTGTGTAGTTACTAACATCATTATAACACATAAAATGAGTACATGTCAACAGAAAAAAATGGACTGCTTCAAGGTTTATTTATCGAAGAACAATAACACTAAGACTCAATAGATTAGTTGACCTAGTAGAATTTGTAAACGGTGCCTCAGTTTTAAAAAATGTAATTAAATCTATCACAGTGGATTTTTTGTTTATCCCACCTTAAAAAGTCTTACAAACATGTAAAATATAACTTTCAGAAAACATTAAACAAATCCAAGGACAAACTTCTAAAAAAATGAGGCACCGTTAATTTTTACTAGATCGTTTTGTGCTCTTTACAATGGTACAAATTTGAAGTTTCTAATATCAATAGTTCTAGAAATAAGTCGTGGAAAATGTAGGGGCTGTTTAAAACTGAAGTGCCAGAAATAGGCAATTAAAGTTTTGCCACTTGGACCTTATCAAGGGAAAACTAAGTTATAGGCTCAAATTTTAACTGCTTGTGATAATCTGAGACAAAAAATCCCAGTGAAGGAATAGAAAAATCATCCATACCTAGCAGAAGGCGAGGTTGGAATGATTTTCACTCTCGAGAGGGGTACTTTTCATCCCAGAATCAAGTTGTGTGGGGTACTTAATAAATAACTTTATTTTACATATGTGGATAAGAATTTCATATAGGTTGAAAAGAATTCAACATATGTGGAAAAAAATTCAACATATGTGGAAAAGAATTCAACATATGTAGAATAACGGTAGAAGGGATAAAGCGGCTTGCCATACCCAGGGGTCCAGATTATGGCAAGCCGTTTTATCACTTCTACCTTTATTCTACATATATCGAATTATTTTTGCTTTTATTTTACTTATGTAGAATTCTTTTCCACATATGTGAAATTCTTTTTTACTTATGTTTTTCACATCTGTAAAACTCTTTTCCACATATGTTGAAGTCTTTTCATGTATTGACCTCTAATAGAATCAAGCCGAATAGCTGTTCATTAAGACCAGCGATGAAAAAAAAAGTAACTGTAATAAACAATAAAAAATTAAAAAAAAAGAACAAAAAAACGACTAACTTACAGATTGACAGACAGACACCAAGAACAAAGTTTACCGTAAATGAATAGCCGACTTACATTTCTACATTGAGTGTTAAGGCATTCCCATGGTCGGTAGAGATCGCTGTCATATGTGGCTTTGTTTACATCTATGCGACTTCCGTACTGAAATAAAGAGAATAAAGATAAAAAATAGAAATTAAACGTGATTTGATTTATAATAAGAAACATGCATTTCTTTTGTTTCTGCCGATTGATATTACCAAAAACGGCATATAAAATAATATATATTAAAAAAGCTGGACATTCAGAAAGCACAAATCAACCCATGTTCTATAGTTAAACTGTCAGAGCAAGTTTCTAATTGAAATCAGATCTATACAATTATCCCCCCCCTATTTTGTTTGTTGTTTTTACATCTAACGCAATCACCTTATTCACAGTTTCGATTGGTTTATTAAATTGACCAATCACAGAGTAACTTCAAATCTGTCTAGCAAAAGACGAAGATCTCCG
The DNA here is from genome assembly GCA_031763545.1 of Mopalia muscosa. Taxonomy (NCBI): domain Eukaryota; kingdom Metazoa; phylum Mollusca; class Polyplacophora; order Chitonida; family Mopaliidae; genus Mopalia; species Mopalia muscosa. Next base: position 5,032 of record JARFOD010010538.1, read on the forward strand.
TCGACGAGTCGAAATTTACCTGCTGTGTATATAAATATGGCAGACGGATACGCGCACAATAAACAAACGCCATTACATCTAGGAATATTATAGGTTATAGAAGGTTATGCTTACAATTGCTTATTTTTAAGGATATTTTTGTAGAAAAGCTCTTCATTTGTTGTCGTTTCACAATAACAACAACCGTTTTGGCTGTATCGCTGTTACCATGAACAGATTCAGGCTTCAATTCAGCTCTACAACCCTTTTTCAGTGACCTTATTTCGTATTTCATGAGTGAAGATGCTTTTCACATTTCTGTAATGCTTTACTCAGTAATTCCAGATTAAATTACAAACTTTGAATGCGGCAGACAGAAGTTTATCAAACGGATACGCGCGCAATAAATCATTCAAATAACAGACTTTGACTGAAGTTGCATTTCCCCTGTTAACTATACACTTAGCTTACAACATCAACACGGAAGAAAATCGAAGGACTTCGCCTTGTTTTGAATAATTTTTGTGTCTTTTAGAAAGTGAAGATTAACAGTATTTTCGTTATTTTGGAATAACACTTTCAATACCTACAAAATTTTCTGAACAGGTATATGTTCTAACTAAGAAAGCGTTATTCCAAAATAACGAAAATACTGTTAATCTTCACTTTCTAAAAGACACAAAAATTATTCAATAATAGGTAAGTTGTGAAATCTTTCAAATTGGATTGTCTCCAATTTGAAGGGCTAATATCATAATTTAAAAGGACTTCAACCAATCCCTGAACTTACAGGTTGAAGATCTTGAAATTAAGTTACAAAACTTACAAAAATATACCCATGAATATTATTTTCAAATCTGGTTAAATGTGACTAAAATGCATGATAAATCATCAATTATTTTCTGCATGGATAAAAGCTGTTCATCAGAGAATGGGCTTATATAGCTTTTTTGCATAAATGAGAAAAGAGCTTTTAAATCTTGCCACCAGAATAAACAATCTGTGCCTTGACTTGTGGACATAACTTGATGGTTTGATACAATAATGTGTTGGGGTCATTGCTTTATATTAGCACCTGCATGTTCAAAACAGAGTTGTTCAGTTTTGTGATTTTTTTTGTTTACTTTTGTGAACATAAGTTTATGTAGTTTAGAAAACAGTAGAAATATAGCCGTGTATAGTACTGAATATAAGTTTATGTAGTTTAGAAAACACTAGAAATAGTGTATAGACCATTCAAGATGATTTTGCATGGAGAGGGAGTTTACAGATAGTGGAATTAGCTTTAGGCTTGGTCAGCAATAGTTAAACTGAGGAATGAATTAGGTATTTGTAGTCTTACCATAAAGAGATTATTGTAAACTGTGAATTACCGGTAGACTATGTTAAAAGATTAATCAGCTAATCGAGCAATGATGAGAATATGTTTGTATTTAGGTAATATTTGAAGCACATGTATATAGTTGGAATGCATACCTGTTTGAGCATTTGTAATCATTTGGTGCACCATAGATTATGTTAGATAAATGTTCCTGTCCGCTGTGTAAAAAGTGTAAATGGAAGCATGTTAGAGTTAAAACTCACTTTTATAAGTAAACAAAATATAGAGTTTTGTATTGGGTTGATTTCCCAGACATTATTCTCTTCTTTGTCTGCCATTAATAGAGTATTCATTTTGTATATCTGATTTTTTACTTTCAGGAGAAACAATTCCAAGGACACCTAGATCAAGGTATAGTGGACAAATTTGACATCACTCGAGAATTATGTAGAGATTTGAAAGTTCATAAACAATTATTATATTAGATGTATCAGATTTGAAACAATTACACATTTAAAACATATAAAATGTTAGAAAATTTGGTTGAATATCATCTGTGTATAGCATTCACAGAGATATTAGCGGGTGATTGGAGGGAGCTTCATGTTGCCCTGGTGCTCTCAGACCAAAAGGGGAACATTAAGCCGATCTGTTTCTGGTGTCTGTATTGCATCCTGTTGTTGTTGTCCTGTATTTGTCCCGTCCTGTCTTTGTTTGTTGCCAGTGGTGTCGAGGGTGGTTTGCTTCACTCCTTGGGCTTGCACGTCTTCATTTAACCCCAATCAAACAAACAAACACAGAGATTTTAAATACCATTCTTGTCAACATAAATACAGTTTGGGCCATGCATGTATGAAGTCCTGAATACTAGAGTTTTCATTGAATGATTTTTATTTCACATCGGATCAAAAAGAAAGTGTTATAACATCTCATTGAATTAGGTAGTCATTTTTTGACCAGACTATGTCACTGATGTATTTGTATGAAATAGGAATAGAATAGAGACCATTTACATGTGTATCCAAATGTGAGAAATCGAATATAATGATGAGTATGATGGCCTTAAAGGCAGAATAACTGAAATAGACTAATGATCAGTGGAAAATTGTATAGGCCAAGCAGTGACTTCTTTTCAAGTTGCGTTCTGTAATAATCTGTTTTAATCTAGTCACGCGGGCGGTTGGAGGGAGCTTCATGTTGCCCTGGTGCTCTCAGAGCTAAAGGGGAACAGGAAGCCGATCTATTTTTGGTGTCTGATTTACGTCCTGTTGTTGTCGTCCTGTGTTTGTCCTCTCCTGTCTTTGTTTGTTGCCAGTGGTGTCAAGGGTGGTTTCCTTCACCCATTGGGCTGGCATGTCGTCGTATAAGTGAAATACCCTTGAGTATGAAGTTAAACACCCCAATCAAACAAACAAATAATTGTCACCTAATGTTCGGTATAAAGTTGGAAACTGTGAAATTTGAAAAAGATGCTAAGTACAAGTTGTGTGATATTTTTGCTTATGTGTAATAATAAAACTGATTCATATCTTTTTCAGTTCACACAAAGTCTCTGATTCAGTGAATCATGCTAAACCTATGCAGCCTTTGAGCCCAACTGACCGTGAGTTATCTCCCTTCTTTACAGTATTATGTACATTGAACGACGCTCTCATTCATTCATTTATTCATTGAAGGATAGCACAAAAACAATGGGAAGGTTTCAAGTAATTGTACTATGTTCTTATAATATGCTAGTATTATGTTTAAAATAAACTTGAAATTAAATTTTAATTGTTGAGAATTTTCGAATTTTGGATGGAAATTTACATGATTACATCAGCACATTTTTTACTTTATTTAAAAAATTATGAGCACACCAATTTGTGGCATCCTTCAATTTCACATCTGTTATACCATGAAACATTGATATTAACCATCTATCAACAAGAATTATACAAAATAAGCCAATCATTTCCTTCTTTGTTTTCGAATTACCATATTTGTACTTGTAACCCTGTCTTTGATTGGTTCAGAGCTGCCCATACCCTCTGTCCTCATCCAGTGGAATGCAGTTATTACTGAATTTTGCTACATGTTAAGGATGACTGTTTGGTAATGATTTAGCATGTGATTTGATCTCTCTTTATTGCTTTGGTCATTGATGGCTGAATTGTTCTTCTCATTCTTAACTGTTCTTACAATAGTTTTGAAATATCATGTGTGATCATCATATCATCATCCTTCTGTCGCTGCTCAGAAAAATAACATTGAGTTTCAAGACATTATAATTTTGTATTATTTATAGAATTAACTATACATAAGTGTTATTATGAGCTTTTTCTTTCAAAACAAAAAAAGCACTGTATTGCATTTTACCGATATCGCTATCACTGGAAAGAAAAAATTACTGGTTTCAACATGAACAGTCCTCCTACTCAGAGTTTTTAGTGTCTGCACTAAGTGCTGGAAATAGATTAACTTTCTTACAAAGCTAAATAGTTTTATGGTTGTGCTTATGTCAATTTCTTTCAATGCATCCGACGCTGTTAATTTAATGAAATACGAACGTCATGAAACACAAACCAATAGTACACTCAAAAAAATTAGGCTTCAAAATCAGTGTTATTTTTCTGGGCAACTTCAGTTTCCTGTGTCCATCTGAATGACATGTACACCATCACTTGTTGGCACTGGGGCATGAGTTGATTGTTTGCATTTTGGTGAACAGCTGCCATCTTGTGCTCTCCGTTGCAGGGGTATCTGACTATGCGGAAATAGTAGAAGAGGAAGGCGATTATAGCACCCCTGATGGTAAGACTGGTCAACAATGACCTTCACACTGATTCTCATTTAGACTATCGTTTTATTTATTCTTTGACACATTCAAAATTTTACTAGATTTGTTTTGTTTCCTTTTCATTTAAGTAGGATTTATTTTAACTTTTTGATTATTTTTTTGTAGTAACCTATATTCCTAATTAGTTTATACTTTGCAGTTCTGATATGGAAATTTGGCCAGTATTTTAAATCCCAGAGGTGCCTAGTCTTAGTACTGTTGAAATAACAACAAGCGACCCTTCTCACGTTTGCTCTTTTATCTTTAATACTGATCAAATGTTTTAATTTTTAGGCACTTTTTATAACCTAATTGTTTTTACATACATTTTAAGGTTACATGTTGAAAAATTTATCAAGGAATTAGTTACATGACCTCAAATAGAGTTGTTGTGGCCACAATACAGACTGAGAGACAATAATAAAATTCATAATGTCAGAAACCCGCCAACTGAATGCAAATAAAGGATGTTAAATATTTAAGTCATCTGTCTCATTGATTTATTATCATGAGTCTTTAGACATTGTCTACATTGTTATTTTCTGCAGATTACAATCATTTCACCAACAAGATCAACTATTAATAAGTTGTTGTTTTTTTTAAATTGAGTATCCTTTTCAACATCTTAATACAACTACAACTGGCTAGCATTTTCAATTTTTTTTATTGTTTGTAAATGTGTTTTTTATAAATATATAAAGCACTCGTTGAGGGATACCTGTAGTTTTTCTCGCTAAATGTTAACAATTTTACCCAGAATTTGTTCCCCTTAGTTGCAGTTATTTTATCCCAGTCACTGTTGACTGGTGAGGTTGATCTTTCATCTGCCAAGTTAAAGTGTGAGTTATTCCCCCTTTATTCAATTGTCCACTAGGTGGCATGAAAGAAACTTCCTGTTTGCCGTGACTGCATTTTATAATAAATCTGATTCAATTAATGCATTTCAAATAAGAACATGCATATTCTTTTTTATGTCTCACAAATTGATTAAATGTGTGAAAGTATTCGTACATTATAAATACATGTAAGGTTGCTTTTAGAACCAATAATAAATATAGTTGCATCAATTAACTTTTCACACAATTATTATCTACATCCTTTTTTTTCCAGAAATTATTATTATTATTTCTTTTTATATTGCATTTTTGTTGTGCACTGACAGCATGCAATTTTTATGTTTGAATATAGACTTAATTGAAAAAAAATTATTTGGAGCGGCATGATATAAATATTTGTTTTTTTAAAGGTTGTACACAGTTTTAAGAGCAGTGCTTGTATTCAGTTTTGGGGATCGGGGTCAACCTTTCTGAAGCCCACTGCTCTCAGAGCTAAAGGGCGCAAGAAAACCATGATGTTGTCACACCTTTGTTTCTTGTGATTGTCCTTTCTTTGCTGCCTAGTGGATGGCTTCCTTTGTCCATTAGCCACACATGTCATCATATGAGTGAAATAACCTGATGTATGGCGTCAAACTCCAATCAAACAGATAACTGATTCAGATACATGTATATACATATATTATTAATTAATCAGATAAGTTTGTTCATTTGTTGCATCATATATTATTCTTTTGCCTGTATTATTCACTTTACTTAATTTTATCTTTGTCTCCTTACAAACACTCAAGATTTAAACACTTGGTTTCTTACATATGTCACTAGTTACAAAGAGATAGTGTCATCCTAATGAACTGTTTCATCAAGTTAGTAGTGTTTAAAGTAAAGAAACCATCGAACAAATCAAACTGGGCAATACTTTAACAGACTGACCACTAGTTACAAAGAGATAGTGTCATCCTAATGAACTGTTTCATCAAGTTAGTAGTGTGTAAAGTAAAGAAAGAAAATTTAACTTGCTTCCACCTGGATTCAAACTCTCATGTCCTCTGGTTAAGGGCAGTTTGTTTTAAGAGTATCAATGCTGTCTTTACTTACATGTAGCACTGAAGGAAAAATAATTTTTTAACATTATTGAAATGCTTCACATCTTGGCTGTGTTAGTGTCAATTATTGTTGGCATACACCGCCGTCACATAAGTGAAATACCGTTAAGCGCGGCGTAAAACAGCAATCGATCAAAGTCTGGTCTCTAGCTAGCAGGGCCAGCACTTACAATCTGCATGAGTAACCAGTAATTAGCATCCAGGTTAAGGCTGTGATTATTTCTCTACGAGAAGCAGCGGGTGGTTGGAGGGAGCTTCATGTTGCCCTGGTGCTCTCAGAGCTAAAGGGAAACAGGAAGTCGATCTGTTTG
>JARFOD010010549.1:0-11402 GCA_031763545.1 Mopalia muscosa
GCAATTGATTTAGGCAAGAATATCAATTTCGGGAAAAAGTGAGTTAGGCAATTATGTTAGCAGTGTGACGATATGTACATAGGGATTCATAATAAAGAGAACATCATCAACATTACTTCACAAGAATAAACACACGGATCAAGTTTTTGATGAAACCGCTTTATTGAATGAAGTACAAACAACAAAATATACAACAGATGAGTTAACACATTATACTATAAATGGGTAACAACTCTACCGGGTATATTGCTTCACCTGAAGACAGATTAAACGTTTCACAGTTAAAATGGGGACTACGGGATATTTCAACTAAAAGGAAATATTGTTAACTATATCAAAAATAAATGTTTGGAATTGAACCATAAACAGCTGAATGATTTAATAATATCTTATAAAACTAGTGGTGTCAAACAAAATCTAGTTTTATATGGCAATGTAAATTTCACATACAAATGTACTCAGTAGATACTTATTTATCCATCCATTGAAGTTTATATCGCCATCCTGACCGATCGAGCGACTGTTGCGATAACTTAAAAAAGGTATTATATCATAGGTTGAACGTAACAGTGTTTAAAACTACATCTACGACAAGCTAGCTACATAAAAGGTATTGCAGCATAGGTTAACCGTAGATGTATTTAATGCTACATCTACGACAAGCGAGCTACATAAAAGGTATTGCAGCATAGGTTGACCGTAGATGTATTTAATACTACATCTACGACAAGCGAGCTACATGAAGGGTATTGCAGCATAGGTTGACCGTAGATGTATTTAATACTACATCTACAAAAAGCGAGCTACATGAAGGGTATTGCAGCATAGGTTGAACGTAACAGTAGTTAATACTACATCTACGACAAGCGAGCTACATGAAAGGTCTTACAGCATAGGTTGGCCGTAGATGTATTTAATACTACATCTACGACAAACGAGCTACATGAATGGTATTGTAGCATAGGTTGACCGTAGATGTATTTAATACTACATCTACGACCAGCGAGCTACATGAAAGGTCTTACAGCATAGGTTGACCGTATATGTATTTAATACTACATCTACGACAAACGAGGTACATGAATGGTATTGTAGCATAGGTTGACCGTAACAGTATTTAATACTACATCTACGACAAGCGAGCTACATGAAGGGTATTGTAGCATAGGTTGACCGTATATGTATTCAATACTACATCTACGACAAGAGAGCTATAAGTGAACGTGTTACCAGCAGTACTCTCCAACATCGTTACTGTGTCGACACCTATATTTTTGATAATAATAATTACTCAGGAAGTTCCAGCTTCCACTGTCAGTCACAGCCAGAGAACAGTTGTTAAACCATGTTTCATATCCCAGACAACGAGAATTGTGTACTAGAATATCTTCCGATCCAGCTCCCAAGTAAGCCCCACTATTCGCTGCCCCATATTTATATCCAAGTTGCCTACAGACCTGTCAAAAATAATGCAAAATATATTATGTGTGGATATGAACCTGTGTATAACCGTTTTACAAATTGTATATCACAATATCTTTGTAATGTGAAATTCTCCAAGAATACGAAACAGGGTAAACCGTAAACTCTGGATTCATTGACCACTGTAGCGTTTGGTGTTTTACGCAATGTTATTTCATTCGAATGGTGTTGACAAAGCCAACCTTACGGGTCAATGAAATCACCATTGGCGGCAACTGAAAGGTGCTTCTTCTTTGACTGGCTCTCGAAAGTAATCCGCTGTACAAAATTGATATTTTAGGATTATTAGCGTGGATTATCCACTTACCACTTTGGGGTTATACGAAATCCATTTTTTGTCACGGACAGTGCCCCATTTGCCATTCAGATATATCTCTACACGACCTGAAAACAAACCGAATACACTTTATTGGTGTTTAACGAAATGATCAACGAAATTTCACGTATATAGACAGTAGACTTAAACAATAAAATGTCTCACGATTTGAAACATAAAGTGTTTAGTGTTGCTTTATTGGACAATCGATATGCCACCAACTGTATGTAGAGGGGTATGTTTACTCCCAATCACAGGATCACAAAGTGCAATACGAACAGCTAGACAAACGTTGAGAAAAAAGTCCATAAATATTATGCTTTCCTGTAGGGAAATGTCAATTGACTTTGGAGGCTTATGTTTAAACCTATATGGAATGGAATTTAGTTTAAACTAACAATACTAACAATGGTCTTTTCTTGGAAAGGAACACAGTCAACAAAATATCGTTTCAATAAAAATACCCATAAATTATACTATGAATGTAGGAGATTGCTCATATCACAGCAACAAAAAATTGTTTTTTTTTTATCTTAAGCTGGCGCTCTTTCCATAAATATATCCCAGTGCGTTGCGTTAGATGTTGTGGCAAGGAGTCACTCTACTACGATATTTACTTACTGTTGACAAGTGTTGGAAGAAAAGTGATAATGAAAATAATATAAAATGGGTCACCCCACCGACCCCCTCTCCCCACCCATCGTTCCAACAAGAACTGTTAAGATTACAAATTAAATAAGACTTAGTTAGACGCTATAAATATTATCCATATTCATTACTTAACTGGTCAAATTAAAGTTTTCAGGTTTACTGAGATAAGTTGTTTGTTGACGTTATGGAGAATATCATTTGGTTGGGGTGACAGTTTTTTCAAAGGAGATAGAAATATACATGTATGACTTTAACCTGTTCATAAGTACTAATGTTGTTTGACATGATATTGCTCCCGAAGTTAGGTATCAGGAAAAACAGCAGCTTGTACAGAAAACAAAACATTACCTCGGATTCTTCCACGGACATGCAGTAGTGTCTTCTGTGGAAATTTTATTGCTGGAAGCTTTTTCGTTAACAGTTGAGTTTGAACTGGATATTTGATAATCGGGTCTGTAGTTTTTGGAACTGAACGTAGGGTAACTGTCACTGAAAGTTGTGCAACGCTTGTAGGGTTTTCAACGTTGGTTCTTAAGGCCGCTTCAGTCAGTTGTTCATATTAGAAAATCGGTCATCCACCAGGCGAATGGCTCCGTTAGCCGAAACATGCCAATTGTAATTGCTAATTTTTTTAACTATCGCAATCACCAGGTTCCATTAACATAAACAGCCTGCTTCACGGATTCTTGTATATTGAATTATTTTAGCCATTTTGATGAACAAAATGTTCATCTGACGATAAATTAAAACATGCTTTCGGCGACAAAAAGACGTCTTGTGAAAGGGTACAACACTAGTTGCTCACTCTCAACTTTTCCAAAATCGCGCTAATCGGAATATTTTTATGTTAAGAGAATTTTGTAAGTACTTGTCGTCTTAACAAACACGATGAACACTATGGGAGCTTTGCGTATTTTGTCACAAGGTATTTCATTTGGACGACAACAGCCAGCCCGGCGTTTGGTGGAAAGCTATGAAACATCGATAACAAACCAGTTGATTTCGGGATGATAACAGCGAATAAAATTACTTCGGATGTATACTGATTAATTTGATACGGGAATGTAAACTAGAGAAGCCAAAATCGTAAGTACAGAAACTATAATGGGTAAAACACTTACATGGAATACTGCAGTCTTTACCGCTGAAACCATGGTAACATTTACACTCTCCTGTGGCTTGCATACATTCTCCATATATACACTCACATCTCAGTTTACCGTTAGAGCCGGCTAACAAAGATGGACAGCCTGCAGCAACAATAAATGCGTTTAGGAAATATAAGCACTTTGTTATGCCTACTTCTTATATCAGTTTGTTTGTTTGTTTGATTGGGGTTTGACGTCGTACTCAAGGGCATGTCACTAATATGACGATAAATTGTGCACTTCACACTGTTCCTTACGGTGGAAAACCGGGAGGAAATTTCGTAAAAACCACCCCTGCGATTGCCTGAGCCACACTCATATACCCGGTGGTCGACAGCCGGACTCGATCCCAGGAACGGTTTCAAACTTGAGGAATTCCCAGTAAGGATAAACATTATTGTGCACAGAACTGCATCGATACCAACTGGAGCGTCACCTTGCAGCATAGTGAACAACGTAACGATATCAGCATAACGTCAACATTATGATGGTGTTCCTTATGAAATAAAGTTTTAAATAATTTTTTTTTTTTTTAATTTTTAAGTCAATTAAATAACTGCACAAAAAAGAGTTGGCCGTTGTTTGGAATAAAGCTGCATCCCGTAACTGATGTCAATGCATTGAAAAAAGCACGGCATTCACGAAAAACCTGACTTAAGGCTTACATTACCTCCCTTACCAACATTTTGAGGCTCCCATTTAATAGTATAGGATTACTTACGTTGACAGAAGCTTGAAGAAGCTGCCTGGGTCCAGCCATGTTGCCAGGTGTGACAACCATTAGATACCGGTGTGGTACTGAAGTAACCAGTTGGACACTACGAAAAAAGTCACACTGTATTCTAATAGGAAAACATTGAAACAAAAAATTACCACATGTTTTGGTGCGTTTCTGCAGAATTTTGTGTTAGCGACATGAAATATTTAAATTTGGACAAATGTAAATGAAACTTAGGGGAAAATAATGGGGCGGGGATGGGTATTTAAAACTGCGAATCTGGCGATGACTTGCATTTCCTATTTCACTGTACACGGATTACAACATGCTGAGATTTAACCTTGGGAATCGAAACATTGCGATTGGCCGCCTCCAGTAAGGTGAATCGCAGTCAGAAGTCGCACGGCACATGGACGTCAGACAGAGCACCATTTCACGTCTTTGGAACAGGTTTCAGCGATTCCAATCTGTAGAAGACCGGCCCGAAGTGGTAGACCTCGCATAACAACTTCGTCATAAGTTCGCTACATCATAGTCCATCAATTGCGTCACCGAACTACCACAGCAGCGAACACAGCTGGATAAGTAGGCCTACCTGGTTTGAGACAGGTGTCTGCACAACCAATCGGAACCGCTTTCGATCAGCTGGTTTACGAGCAAGGAGAAAATATGTTGGCTCCGTTTTGCAACGCCAACATCGACGTTTACGCGTTCGCTTGTGCATGAATGTACAGGGATGAAACTTGAGAAACTGGCGGCGAGTATGGTTCAGCCACGAGTCATGTTTCCTTTTACAGGAACATGATGGACGACAGCATGTATACAGGCGCCGCAGTGAACGTTTTGCCAACAACCTCGTCGCAAAAGATAACAGATTTGTTGGAGGCAGTGTCATGATGTGTTGAGCCATATCCTACACCGTAAAAAAAATTAACTATAGTGCTTGTACAGCTGCTCGATATCGGGATAAAATTCATTGCCCTCACATGCTTCCCATTATGTATCAACATAGAGAACTCCTTCAACAGGACATTTCCAGGCACATTTAATAGTGTATTACCTAGAGGATAAGAGCATTAATGTGTTGCCATGGCCATCAAGATCGCAAGATCTCAATCCTATTGAGCATATTTCAATCTATGCAAAAGGAGGTGTCGCACAGTGATTGCAGCTCACAGTGGCCACACAAGGTAGTGACTTCAGCACCCTCGTGTGGCGCTTTTCGGTGCCGTCTGTTCATAGCAAGAACATTACCACAACCTTGTGACAACTTTTAGCTGTGCTATACCCACCAACATTACCGAATTATCCCACTTTGTATTAAAGAGATACTGCTATTGATATTTAGCCTACGCGTTTCTTTTTTTGACAGAGTATATTTGGCCGAATATTTATCACCAGCGACTCAATCGTCTAGTGTGTTCACTCCATATATATAAAAAAAAATCCACATATGTAAAATGTTTTTTATTATGCAGATGTAAAATTCTTTTTCACATAAGTCAAAATCTTTCCAACATAAGTAAAAAGGAATTTCACATATGTGAAAGAGAATTGTACAAAAGTAAAATAAAAGCAAACCTAATTCGACATATGTAGAATAAAGGCAGAAGTGATAAAACGACTTGCCATAGCTACTGAGGGAAAAATAATGACGGAAAGCATTGCTCGAATTCAACTTATAAACATGATCAAGAGCAGGTTTTCTGTTTGCAGTTTAAATAATATCCACATCCAGCACTTGTTCTATTTCCTGGAGTCTCAATTCGTAATGATCAAGTACCATTTAGCTTTTCAAGGCAGACAGGCGGCAGATCTGCGCAAGGTATGGTCGTGACACGGCGACGGTTGTAATCAAATATTGGAGTCTGAAGATGTTTCAAAAGAAATTTCAAAAGAAATACACTTGACTGTTGTGCGATAGATCGTCACTGTGTGCCAATAGAAATCCAGCGTTTGAGGCTTGGCCAAAACAGCAAAAAGCCCGGAAATGTCACATGGTATCTTCCTATCTGTCTATATATTTAGATAACATGTGTTCGGACGATGGTCTCCACTGTCCGGACGCATATGAAAAACTTTCTCTTTTTGAAAACCCTTGATAGCGTTATAATGGAATGCAACAACCCATGAAATGATTATTAAACTGTCTGACTTCATGTTAGGCTTCTTAGTGTCATGCTCACATTCATCATAACTGTACATGTAGTGTTGTTGAATTCGTCCACTGATCCGTGGTCGAGCAAGACAGAACGCCGCCATTAATATAATGACACGTATTTTTATCCAATAAAATGATAACGTTGTCAGCGTCCTGTACAGAATTCACAGTGCCCATCTGTTTCGGTTCGTGACATAATATGGACCGAAATTAAATTTGTGTGTTCTAGAGCCATATAAAGTTCGCTAGGTTTTTATGACTGTTTAGGCATTGTAAATTGTGTTGGGAATTTCCAATCTGTGTTGATAGTGTATGTGCAAAGGCTGGTGTAGAGGCTTCCAGTGAGGAAAATGTACCAGTTTGGTACATATTGATACTTCTGTTACGGCCGAGCGTAGTGGTGATATCACACCATCGAAAATGACGCAAGTCTTGGCCGATTGTCGATTTAAAACACGAATGCTTCAAGTCTATTAAACTAATAGCAAATACCTAATTATAGTAAACAGTACTCCCATAAAAATCACAGATTACAAATGCTTCCGTCGACTACAGAAATCTTATAATCCATACATGCTAAGATACATCCGTCATCGTGTTTCGTATACATGTAAACCCATTGGGCCTACCGCTATACCAGTTAGATCGGATTTTTAGCAGGATATAATTGCTTGCGGTGGAAAATACATCGTTATCGTCATCAGCAAATACATTTTCTATAGAACGATCGCAGAGAAATCATAATTTCAAAGGACAAAGTTTACAAAAGTTGAACAGTTTGCAACTTTCCCGCTCAGCAACCAGTGAGCATTTATCGTCTGTGAACCAACTGTTGCGGACTCCAAATATAAAAGATTTCCATTTCCGGTTTTCTTTCAGTGCACGTAAACAACTTACGTGTATGTAACTTACGTGTGGGGATACATACAGTTTTGCGAAACGCTCCATTTGTAAATTACATATGGTTGCTTACGTATACGTAAACCCTTACACTCACTTGTAACTTACACACTGTTTGTGAAACGACACCCTGCACTCTAGGGCTGTAATGGTGTAAGTTATAGAACGTAACCCTGTGGTTATTCTCGCGTGTATCAGAAATTTCTCGCGTTATTGTTGCAATCATTTCTTTTGATCAAAAAAAGTTAAATACTCAAACAAGAACAAATGTAAAGATAGTTTTCTGATTTCTTTATTTTGGAAACTGTTTGCACCGAACCAAATCTGTATATTAAAAAACGAATGAATTGATTTAGGTTTATTTGTTTAAAATTAATAATTAAAATAGTCCAAAAGACAACTCTTGATTCTAAGAATATATATGTTCTTACCCTTAACATCAGTTTGACACACGTGTTGCCTTTAGACAGGTTTTGAATCAATGTTGTGGGATTTACTGAGTACATACAACACAGGTCACCTCGTATCCTTCCACATACGGTGGACATGGTAAAGACCCACAGGACACTTCCACATGATAGAACAAGTTTCCGTCTTTATTTGTAAACGTTGCTACATCGACATCAGGGTCTTGGTCCACACAGACAAACTCCGGTCTTTTATGAGTATGATGCCCAGACATCAGGAACCCCAGATACTCAAGATTCCATCCGGAAGGACATTCCAGACGAGCGGGGATCATCAAATGGTTCATCCTGGCCGGTGTTTGACAAACAGCACATTGGGCGTCAATTTCATGCTGAAGTTTTCCTCCAGAATTACCTCGATGAAATCCAGAATTGGATTCTGAAAGTTCGAATTCAGTTCCATAAAGACGTGCACCGCTTTGGACGCCAGCGACCGTTCTATTCCACTGTGGATTAGATGGTAAGCAGAGATGGTTCGCTCCGGAACCTGAATGAGTATAATGTGCTCCCGCTACAACTCCCGAATAAAGTTTAATGGCGTGTTCAGGACAAACGTTTCTTCCCCGACGGACGTAAATGGCTCTTTTGAGCGAAGACTCCTCATTTTTTGCAATTGATTCTCTATCCTGTCCACTCAGTCTTTTCTTTTGATAAACTAAGCCGTTTTCAACAACGTGTCTTAATTGTTCAACCGATGTGAGAAGTTTCCTGAATCTTGTTTCAAATTCAAGTGACAAATCAGAATTTCCTGGTGAACCTGGGGGTCCATACGGTCCTTGAATACCATCTCTGCCATCCCGACCATCCCGACCTGGCACTCCGTGACATGTAGTTACCATATTTTCTTTGTTACTCTGATCAACTTCGTCTGACTGAGTGGCCACGGCCACGTGAATAAGGAATACTATAACAGACAGTATGCGATGATGCATTTTGGAACGAGTCTAGTGGATCTTAACATCTCCTGTGGTACTAAATACTACACGTACAAAACGATGTTATCAAAGTCGGCTATTTCAATAGAACAATTTTCAACTCGTCTTCAACCTTCAACCAATCGCAAAGAATTCGGATTGATTCATTCATGGTCACCTGTTCAGTACGTATCACAGCATAATGAATACATGTCATACAGAACGAGTCAACATCTGGCGAGTAATATCCACATTCCAGCCTGTCTGCTAAACGGGCTAAAAGGCCTACCCACTTTACATTATGTGGAAGAAGACAAATGCTTCTATCAAGACGATGATAATTTTTTTTTTCAAAATAAAAGAGGCTAGTCACATACCGGTTCTGCAACTTTTTAAAAAGCATAATTCTGCAAGTCAATTGGACTTTTGTTATGTAGTAAACAAAGTCCCCCTGTAGCTGGCACTATAGTGTACATGGGACACAGAATGTGTACGAAGATTGCCTTTACTCCTGCAAAGAGATAAGTCTGATGCGTGCGCAGGTGAAGACGCACTTGATGTTATCAATCAATTTGAAATCGGTTTTATAGTAGTTTTTTTCTTTTACAATATTAACTAGAATTGAACATCGGCAATTTGTATGTATGTCGTGTAAAAGCAATCATCCAGTCAGTTTACTCACGATACACATTATTTAATTACAAAAGTTTGTAAACCATAATATATGGCTCTCTTGCAGGGTGTAAATGACTAAAGACCTAACGCTCCCTGTTAGCTGGATAATCACTACTTTCACAACTCACAAACACAACATTGACGATATTCGTCAGAAGCACAGATATCTGCTCTGGTATAGATCTAGATCCTTTTTTCTAAGCACTTCCTGTTGAAAATATTTTAGCCAAAGTCGCTTGGATTTGATCAGTGGCTTTCTTTTACCTTTCCAATCAAACATAGATTTAACTACGTAATGAAATAATTGTCTTTTTGACGTAATTTAACAATATACTTGGCTTATTTCACTACTCAACTCATATCTCACTTATCTGGCGAAGGGTTGTTCACTTGTTTTTGTTTTTTTTTTGCCTTTGTTAAATACCGCGGAATAACGGTAGAAGCGACCAAACGGTTTGCCATACACCGAACCCAAACCCGTGTATTAAATAACTAACAAATTAATTTTAGGTTTATTTGTTTAAAATTAATTTAAAAAGTCTTGAAGACAGTTCTTGATTTGAAGTATATATATGTTCACAGCCTCACATTATATCAGGCATACTATAAAACCAAATAACCATTTGTTTAAAAGGATGAGTGTTTTCATTTATTTGGAAAGCACTTCTCAACTACCAGCATACCATAAATATACCATACATATAAATTGTTAAAATGCATTCTCGATCACTGTTGCTTTCGTAATGATTAATTAACCAACATACCAAGGCGTCATACAATTACTCATTATTAATCTATTTCATAAAATAAGTATTCGAATTTACAACTGATTTAACACAATGAAAATATTAACGAACACTCATGTATATATATTAACAGCTGAATCTGGGGACTGGAGGGCTCGAACCCCCTCATCGCTCTAAGGCAGGGTGTTGAGGCAAACTCCACTTTTGAGAAGTGAGTGTGACGTGACGTATTCAACATTCTTCTGTTCATAAATTAAGTTCATATAGGCACTGTATCGAAAGAATGTAACAGATCACTGGATTGACTCAGAGTTCATCATTAAACTGCTGTTCGACAAGAGGACTTGTTTACTCTAGCTCGTATTTTTAGGCTCTTAGCGAAATAGCAAATGTGAAAGCCTAGCCAAATTCTCCAGAAATTGAACTAAATTTGAACATGAAAAGAATGGAGAAATATTCAAGAAGTCTTCACTGGTGCCGATTGAATTATATCTGCCATAATCGCACACATCGCAACACTGACGATGTTTCATAAAATTAGTATTAGTATAATAAACGCCTACACACTGAAATATACTAGCAGCGGAAGCTTGAAGCCGGAGGGCTCGAACCCCCTCCCTTTTTGTAGGGTGAGAAGCTGAGGCAACGCCTCTTTTGAGCAGTCAGTGAGACATGTGATGTCTGACATATGCAATACTTTTCTGTACATTAAAATCATCGTTTAGGCCTTAAAAAAAACAAAAAAAAACGTAACAAATGACCTGACTGACTGAGTTGGAAAATGTTGACGTTCACGTTAGTAACGTCTTGTAACTGATAATGTTACAATAAAAGCGAAATATTTAGTTCAAAATCACCAACAACTTCTTAAATTTCGGCAAAGGATCTGTCCTGTGGATGTGTTAGCTTCCTGACAACGGATTGGTCAATTTACTGGATAGCAAGTAACGAATAGGGCAACAGGACGTTGAGATCATTAACGTGCTGCTCGAAATGGTGGTTTGTTTACGGTAGCTCAAATTATTCAACTCTGAGATATATAGATTATTTGAAATCCATGCGAAAATCTCCACATCTTGAAATAAATTTAAACGAAAGGAATGCAGTCTGCAAGTATAGCCTTCAGTGATGGCGATCGAAATCAATCTCTCGAAATCACACAGAACGCATCTTCATTGAAAATATACAAACCACATAGTTGACTTGTCCTGGGTTCCTCACCCC